>JANVCH010053311.1:0-13934 GCA_025505405.1 Epizoanthus rinbou
ACACCAAGTCGAGGCTACCACTGTAGAAATGAGTCTGTAGTCATTGTAATCAGCGGCAATTGAGAATACGAAACTGGACTATTGACCATAATAAAAAATATGGCGGCTGTATATTTAACCACAATACCTTGCAAACCTAACACAACGAATAAGCACATAGAAAGCCATATATTATTGCGAAATTCGTCCCTGTACTAAAAACAATGTGAATGCTAGGTTTGAAGTTTTTAGGACTTTTCGGTGCATTTTTATGAGTGTTTTTAGGTTTTTCCTTCGCTAAGAATTATGGGTAAATTTACCAGTCGCCATCTTTTTTATTATGGTCAATTGACATCTCAACACACGGGAAAAACCAGTCTCGTTCCCAGTCTACTGGTATGTGTCTTCCTTATTTGGAGTTTTCCGATCCTTTATCGAAGAAAAAGAACTGTCCTTGCTTCGCCATTGAGCTATCAAATATGTACCAAAAACGATCACAAGTTATCTAGTAGAGGGTACAACATAGATCTATTCAATCCCGCATCCCGCCACCATTTCTTCCTCTATCCCGCCATCCCGCTTGTTTTGGACGCGTCCTCCCGATCCCGCGTGGTCTAAAAGTATTTTCAGTATGATTAGATACCTTTCCTCCAAGATGAAGTATGACGTGCGGCTTTCTAACTCGCTTTCATCAAAATCTAAATCGATTTGTTGGCTTCCAAGACGGTCGTGATGATTTAAACATAATTTTGAAAATTTGGGCTTCTAGAATCGCTAGAAATGCGTCTAAAATTGCAAATTACGCCGAATTACATGCAAATTACATGAATGAAGCAGCATTTGAACTTCCATCCTGCTTCCTGCCCAGAAAAACCAATAATCCCCGCATCCCGCCGCTGAGAAAACCAACTTCCCCCTTTCACGCCGAGCCATAAACATCCCGCATCCCTCCCTCAAATTTTCTTTCATCCCGCATCCCGCCAGTGAAAAATGCCTTATCCCGCATCCCGCCAAACATATGTTGGACCCTCCTAGTAGGCAGCACAAAAAAGATCTAATTTGCCAATCCCCAGTGTTACATTTTCAGACAGACTTACAATATTCTTCGACCAAGACAACACAAGAAGTTATAAGATTATTTGCCCCAAATGTCGTCGTGTCAGTACTTTTTCCTTGTGCTCGTGTTAATTACTTTTCTTTGTAATATGTAAGTAATATTCATTTCCATATTTATCATGGGTGTAATTTGCGGTGGGTCTTTATTTTATTGCGGGTGGGATCGGGAGCATGAGTGTTAAACCTCGTAGGGGAGTTCGAGTCCTATTGTTTATACATCGTGTATAAATAATTATACTAAATCGTCAAAATAAAAAATAAATAAATCTGTGTCAGAAGTGTTTGAAATCCTGCTGAAATGGCGTAAGAGCCATAAAAAATGGAGACTTTTTGGGTACTTGTTTTGCTGTTACAGAAAAATTTCCGGCCCAGGTCAACGTCTCGGGATGCATGCTTTTTCGCCACTACTGGTACTGCACTAGGCACCCATAAGCTTGGTCAGGCGATGTGCTGGGGAACAAGACTTGCATGGCAAAACTCAAATTGTGGCCTACTGAGATTATCTTTCGATGTCAAAACTTCACACATAGATACGCAATGTTAAACGTACGTTGTACATTTTACGGATGGAAAGTAAAGATGAGACTTTTCTGTTGCACTGTATTCTATATTTCACTTGCGTTATAATCCATCTGGATAATGCTGTTGATTGCACCTGCACCTCCTTGAGTTCACAACTCAAATATTTACAGCTTAGACTTCATAATAAGGCAGTCGGGTTAAAATCCGCTTTGCAGGCATCCAGGTATTAACAGGTTTTCCCCACTTGGGTTGCAGTAGTTTCCTAATTGACAGATTTTGTTCAATTTCTTTTTAAAAAAATAGAAAATTATGGAGTGGGGTGTATTTATTATTTTAGGGATATGTGGATAAATTTTTTTTTTTTTGGTAAATTACTTAATTTTAATAGCCATATGTATGGCGTTCATACTTGAGTTGTTAGTCAATACAGTTTGTTCTGTTTCAAAGTTTTTTTCTACTATTAAGTACACTTCACAGTGTGAATGAGTATTAAACTATGATACCAAAACTTGGCTTTGTGGGAAACCAATTTGTCTACGTGAGCTTTTAAACCATATTTGGACAACTGTTTTGTGTATGATCTCGAAAGTTGGCACCTTTTGGGAAAATACGTCAATGCGATGTTCTAGCTTGCCAGGGTAAAAGAAAATTATTTATGTGCGTCCAAAAATCGAGTGGCTTCCTTAGAACGTCAAATTTTGGCTCTGATGAAAGTTTTTGGTTCTTTTGCTGTAATGACATAACTGTTTTCAAGCGCCTCGACAATTAAATACTATGATTCGTATATTAAAAATCCGCGCACATTAAAACGAGACATGCTCACTTAGAACTGTATGCAAAATTGGCGAGCTCAGTTACACATTGGCCGCGCAGAGTGTTGGTAAGGAGCTTTTCCATTTCTTATGATTCGTGAGTAGAGCAATTTGTTTGCCGAACTATATTAGTAACTATGAATGAATGAAGGATCTATCACGACTCATGAAAATCTTATATTAACTTCATGTCTAATGCATTTACTTGTGAAGTCCAAAACTCTCCGCTTGAAGACAACAAAATTAATTCCTACAGCTTCAATTCTTCGTCCTTGGTAGGGAAACGGACAAGATAATTTAAAAATTATCCTTTTTGAAGTAGTTGATCGCTATTTTGTTTATAAGCTTTTCTATAACAACAATATCCAAAATACTCTTAAATATATCAGGCAAATTCATTATCTACTCCATGATTTACTTATTTGATGATGTACGGTAAGTTTCTATCAAAACTAGTACAGGTGCACGAAATGCTAGTAAAAATTCACGTCCCATACCTTTGGGCCGGGCTTATCGCTAATGCCAGCCAATCCACCGCCAACCAGCAGAGCAAGAAATAGTGCAGAAGCAAACATGGTTCTTCGCGTACTCTCTGGTTTGCTCTCACGAATAAATTGAGAACATGAAACAATTAAGCTTGGAGTACTGCTCTTAAATGTGTCCTAAGAACACGTGACACCAAAGAAACATAATCCAGCTGTAGATATTCCGGAATAATATATTTAGAAGTGAACCTTGCTGGAGTCTTATATCTGTCGGGTGGTGCTATAGGGCTTCACAAAAGTTTTGTTCATTTACTGATTTAGTAGAAAATGTGTAGTCACAGAATAGTAACATCGATGTAAACGAACCTGAAACTGTGAAGATGAAATAGGCTGTACCCAGAGGTGTTTGTTCCTTTCCTCGTCCAGGGACAATGCCCCATTCATTCATACAAACTTTGGAAAACACTTAAATTCAGAATCAATTTACATCTCTTAGATAAAACCAATAATTAAATGATTTGCTGTGAAGAATAAGCTGTCCAGCTTAAATTAATGAGTATAAGCCGCATTAGCCTCTCGACCAATATATATATATCAGGTCACGTATCATGATTACCTCTGCACAGCTAGAGTTCTCAGACATTTTTAACAAAACCTTAATAAGAAACGAACTGCTAAAAAGGCAACAAATTGTTTCCGCATTAAATGTACGGCTCGAAATTTGCCAACACTTTTTTGCGTAGTTCCCAATTTGCGAGTAATTTTTTTGCGTGTGAGAATTTACTGGCTACCTGCCCGTCTCGTTGTGGATCAACTCTACATTATTTCACTTAGAAGGAAAATCCGCTCAAACTTGAAATCTTACATGTACTTGAGAAAAACCCAGCTCAGATCACATTAGCGCTCTCAGGTTTGAGAAAGTCGAAAATATTTTAGGGCAGAAGTCTCGGATAGAGTTCAACTGCTGACGTGGATGCACCATTAATTTAAAAACAACAGATTTAAGCTACAATAAGCCCCCTCCGCATACGGTCTTGCTGGTGGGTTGGCGTGGTATACCCCCTCCCCCCCGTTTTGGGCCAAGTTGTTTTGGTAAATTTCTAGAGTTTAATGAACATTTTACATGTTCTACAGAACAACAACAACAACAACAATTATTTTGGTATCTAATGAACATTTTAATACAGAAATGTGTTCTACAGTGAACACTGAAGCAAGCAATACCTTTGTTGACAGTTTTACTCTTTAAGAAGATATCTTAGGGTTAGACTTTGTGTGTATCTAATGAACATTTTAATACATAAATGTGTTCTACAGTGAACATTGAAGCAAGCAATACCTTTGGTGATAGTTTTTGCTCTTTAATTAAGAAGATATATTAGGGTTAGAATTTGTGTGTATCTAATGAACATTTTAATACAGAAATGTGTTCTACTTTGAACACTGAAGCAAGCAATACCTTTGGTGCCAGTTTTACCCTTTAGCTAAGAAGATATTTTAAGGTTACAATTTGTGTGTATCTAATGATACACACCTTAAAGTCGGGACCCTCAGATTTCATATGTTTGACCTTTTCCGATAGAAAAGTTTAAAACGTATGATCATGACTGACAATAGTGAACATAAATCTTCGAGAAATCGTTTCTGTATTCTGTATATCAATTTTCAAAGACTGTTGAGATTGAAAATACTGTATTTTTGTATGTTTAGCCCGAGAGTGGGGCGGGGGACGGAGTTGAGAGTGTGGGGAGTTTGAGACAATTCCTTCTCCCCGGGTTGGGGAATTTGAACCTAAAATTAATCTCTGGGTGCTAGTTTTGGTATGTTTCTCTGTATAAAATTTGTAAGAAATGAGGAGCCACTATCAACACAATCCTTGAGGTTTCCTAGGGGCTCCTCACTATTCTAACATTATAAATATTGCTTCTATTAATGTTTGTGTAATGAGTAGTGGTGAAATAATTCAATAAAACAACAATATGACAAGAACATCATGCCACAACCTTGGGCATTTGACATTTTTTCAGGTTTTAGATCAAACCCCGCTTCTTGCCCACACTCCCACCCATTCTCTCATCTCCCAGCCTTGACGTTTATAGGTGCAGTTATTGAAGCATCGTATGTCGATTTTGGCCACGGGAAACGACATATGGACGTTTCTCTAGAAACCGCCATGCCCACCCGCACCCCCAGAAACGTCACATATATTTATCGATATTTTACTGCTAGAAATAATAGGACGGTTCATGTGCTATAACGTTACTTGTTCACTGAAGCTTTTGTAGTATATATATATAACAGCTTGGCTGAAAAAAAATTGAAAAGATGTAATTACAAAAAAAAATTTAAAAGTAATAAAAAAAAATATTAAAAATGTGATTACATCACATCACCACTCAGATACCGCCAGCTAGTGTTTCTGATATCTGATCATTAGAGAGGTTCGGGTCCTATTGCAAAGTAAATATCTGAATTTATTAAACAAATGCATTGTTGGAGACTAAGGGATTTAAATGTTCTACATATAAATCAGCATAAAGGTATTTATGATTTTCATATCAAATTGTTTTGTATCCAAGAAGTTGAACAAGAACTATCGCAGTTTCCCATGATGTTTCACAGAAAAACGTAACAGCTACCAATCACCCCCCTCCCCCCCTCAACGTTCATATGATATCGATATTTGAGGCGTCCCTTATAGACAATACGCGAATATATAAGTGTAGGAAATGCACTTTCCTTTTCAAACTTATTTGTTTGTTTATTTCTTTCTTTCTTTCTTTCTTTCTTTCTTTATTTGTTGTTTGTTTATTTGTTTTATATGTTTCCTGTCTGTCTGTTTGTTTGTTTGTTTTCGGTCTGTCTGTCTGTTTGTCTGTCTGTTTGCTTGTTTGTTTGTTTGTTTATTTGTTTGTTTGTTTGTTTGTTTATTTATTTGTCTGTTTCTTTGTTTTGAACCAATTTTTGTGTCTGGCTAGAGAATCGGATTGCCAGTTGTCAGTGATCGAAGAGAATTTGACACCCCTTTTGGATTTTCCAAATTTATTCTTAAACTTAGATAAAATAAGCCTTTTGTATTTTCCATTTAGAAACAAGCACCTTACACAAAAAGAAAAAAAGTTGTTTTGTGTTCACAGTTTATTTCACTTGATGCATATCTCTTATGCATGCTCTTTTTGTTCTAAGCGTGTTGAGTTCAGGGTTCAGTTTCACTTGACGCATTTCTTTTGTCTTTTTGCTTCTGCTTGCTAGTGAAAGTTGTTTCCCGTTTATCAGTTCGCCACCCAACATAGTATGTTTTTCTATAACAAGGTCCAATTTTGGAGATACTGAGGCTAGACGTTAGGACGGAGCATTTCATATCATGCGGGAAGAGTGGAAGAATGTCTAAAATGTTCACAAGGCCTAGAAGGCGAATTTGCAAAGATATTAAAGCCAGGCAAACCAAACGATCAAACCGAATGACTGACAAGAGGAATGTGATGATATGATTTGGGGAGGAAAGTAGTATAAATAGTTTCTTCGTTAATAAAAGCACAACTATGCGAAATACAGCTCGATTTATTCAATGTATGCAGCGATTTAGAAATAAGCACTGCGGAATTTAATTGGCTGAACACTGAAACCTTTTGATACGCTGCAAGAAGCGTTTGGATACAATCCATCGGAAACACGATTTTATAAATCCTTCTAAGTTATTTTCTCCACCAACTTCAAAAAGGCAAAATTATGGCATCCACATGTACCGACTCTGAATATGCGATATACTAGTGCCGAGCTTTTCACCTGAAGGCTGAATTTTACACGAAACAAACAAGATAACACGTAGACCACAAGGAATACAATAGGTGCTAATTGATATGTCACAGGCAATACCTGCCAGAACATGTTTGCAGCAAGCTTATCACCTGAAAGCTGACTATCCTAAAACTTTCGCCGTATCTGCTCTCCTCGTGTCAGCTCTCCTTGTGTATAGGACGTCAAGGTACCCATAGCGATGCGATGTCGAATGACGTAAAATACCCATAACCCAGCACGGGCAAAAAGTGAGTCCGGACAAACAGAATGACACGAATGCTCAAACAGATACACGATCAGGAATGCCTCGCTACGCTCGGCAATAAAGAAGTGATATGTGATATATATGGGCGTTACTGTCATACGATCCGACAGTTTGGTGTTGTACACCCATAACAGCCCATGTAGGAGATGTGATAATACAGTATGCGATACAAGAGAGGCGATAGACACGCAGTATGGTCAGGAAAAACCTTTTGCAATCGTATACGCCTAATTCAAGAAAGGTTGATCTGTTTTTATCAAACATAAAACGTAAAACATGTCACCCAAATGAATTGTGGGAATGCTAAAATGTTCCCCATCCATGATAAATCCCATGTTTTACGCAATTGTATTTACTGGCACTGAGCTGATCACTTGAGCCCATCGCACTGGGGTGCGAAAACCCCAATGTGGGATATACCATACACTAGTAAGTCGCTACCCACAATTCCTTTATGTCATATCTTTTATGTTTAATGTTTCGATAACAGGTGAATTAGGTGTATCCACAGGTATACGATAGACCTAAAAAGGTGAAAGAAATATTGAATGATTGCGGAATTTCTATTTCATTTAAAACGTAAGACCATGAACGTAAAACACGAGTGTGCCCGGCGAGTAAAAGGGGCTATGCCACGGCGATTTAAGGCATTCTTGCGATGTACGAAATTCTCCACAAATCTGAAAGGAAATCTAAAAATAACAAGTTACCGTGGTAGAAAAACATGACGGATTAGGATAAGTCGTCAAGAAACGTGGATGGTTAAAATTGTGGAAGATTAAAAGGGATTACAAACTCTCAATTTCATTTTGATGCGGTCCAGGCTAGACATTAAATAAATTAAATTGTTTCTTGTTAACTTTCTTGTTTGCATGTTCTTAATAAACTCATTTGGGTCGAGACAAGGGAATTACACACTTTGCAGGTAACTTTGTTTACCGGATCTTTATTGTAGATGTCATCAGAACACTCTTACGTTTCTTTTTTTTCTCCTAATTAAATTCACTTCCCATATCTTATTCACACTTTCAGTTTGAGTAACTGCAATGGCTGAACAATAATTTGGTCAACTTCCAACCTTGCTTCAAAACAAACGTTTATTAATTTCTATATACATTAGAGTAGTAACTGTTATTGTAACAAGAATATCATAATGTTATGAGAAAACACTATTTCTACACATTTCGATAGACTATATGCAAATTCAAACATTCTTTCATACATTTTAAGAGCAAAAATTGAAAAGAAATAGGATTCATTCAACTGGGCAAGAAGTAGAACGAAGCTGTCAGATCAAAACACAATTTGAGCTCCAAAACCTGACTTGACTTGAGGTAAAATCTAAGTCTTTTGAAGACCTAAACATTTCTATTATATATAAATAGTTTTTTAAATACGCACGCAATTCAGCCTCTGGCTGCAATGTATTATATATTTAATAAAACACTTACTAATCTTATCTTAGTTATCATTTTACCTAATTAAAGCAGCAGTTGTGACAAATTAAAGACCTTTTCAGTCCCCTAAAAATGCAAAGGTCAAAATAAGACTTTTCAACACCTTCAAGGATCCTTGAAAACCCTGTGTATCCTCTACAAAGTTTAATTCGTCGAGAGTTTGAATTGAAATTAAGATATGTGCTAAGAGTGTGAAAACTAGCTGTGTTCTTTACAGTAACAACCCAGCGTGGGCTTTTGCAATACATTCTAAGTGTCCACTTATTTTCAAAACACTAAAAACTGTCTCTGACAGCCCATCGAAGGCTTTGTCTTAGAGCCGGCCACTCGGTTTCATCATCACCACTTCTAATGGTGGCAAGTGTCTTGCATTGTGCCGGGGTTGACCAGCGACGACTGATAGACCCGGTCTAAATAATCCTTCAGATTGCTAAGTTTGGTTTGCTCACACATCAATTTCTTTGACTTTCTTAGTTTGGGCCACAACCATTGTATGGTACTCCACCGTCACATGTATTTCATGGAATTTTGGCGATGTAAAAATGTTATCTGCACTCTTCTCCAGCACACTGCAAAGCTTCTCCAGTTTCTGTACAATAAGAAAATAAATGACAATGAGTAATTATTTTAAGTCTGGTCTTTGGCAATAAATTGGTTACATTCAATACATATGATGTTTGTTATGTGTGCATCAGCTGCTGTCGAGTCCTTTTATTGAGAATGTTGTCAAAAACTATTATTTGAAGACCGATGTGCCAAAATCATAATATATGTGGTAAACAAGACCAAAACCTTTTAAATTAAAGTCTGGTGTTTGGCAATAAATTGGTTACATTCAATAGATATTCTGTTTGTTAGGTGTGCATTAGCTGCTGTCGAGTCCTTTTATTGAGAATTTTGACAAAAACTATGATTTGATGACCGATATGGAAAAATTATGATATGTGGTAAAGAAGGCCAAAAAGTTTTCAAAACTGGTCTTTGGCAATAAATTGGTTACATTCAATACATATGCTGTTTGTTATGTGTGCATTAGCTGCTGTCGAATCCTCTTCTTAAGAATTTTGTCAAAAACATTTGACTATGTATTGTCCTTATATATATTTTGCTGTGTGAACATTTGACAGTGTGAACCTTTATTTTTAAGTTTTTTGTTTAAATATTTATTTTATTTTTTCACAGGGCTCTTTTAAACTAGCTCTGCTAAATAGAAGCCCCTGTTTAAATATTGTATTAAATAAAAATAAATAAATAAATAAAAAACTATGATTTGATGACCGATATGCAAAATCATGATATGTGGTAAATGAGTCTAAACCTTCTTAAAATCTGGTCTTTGGCAATAAATCGGTTACATTCAATACATATTCTGTTTGTTATGTGTGCATTAGCTGTTGTCGAGTCCTTTTCTTGATAATTTTGTTAAAAGCTTTCTTGTTTTGCATAATTTTTAATTGAAAGAAATTTTAGCCTTTCCTACATGTATTTTATTGTTCTGTAATATTTTTATCGAATGAAATAAGCGAAATAAAGGATATAATGGTTATCTGGCTACAGTTGCATGAATAGATTCTTCCGATTGGTCAACCTGTTAATTCTGAGGTCGGAAAATCTTAGAGGGTCCATTTAATACTCCCCCCCCCTTAACCTTTTAAACGTTAAGTAAGGTACTTGACTGAACCAAGGCTTTAGAATCATCGGTGCTGCTACAGAAAACACGTTGTCGCTATAATTTATGATAGAAAACTACAGGAACTGCAATCTACTCCCAGTCAACTTGTGGCAAAGAAAATCCATGAAGTCTGTCGAAGAACATTGTTAAGAACAAAACGTATACACGAATACCGCAGCCAGACCGACAGTTTAGAAGAAACGATGTCAGCCAGTTTTACTAGAACATCGGGCATAAACCTAATATGTGTCATGTTATATCACTATTTGTGCGATTTTGTTGGGTAAGTAATTGTATTCTGCATGGCTATTGAAATAATAACAATGAACAATGAAGTATTGCAGAGCGCAGCGACATGTCGTCAGCTCAAATGTTCCGTCCTGACCGCGACCGAAAGACTGCGTAACGTATCACTATTAGTTGCTGAAACACGTGCTTTGGTTTACTCGGCCACCTTGAAAACCTAGATTTGTGAGAAACTAGCGCATTAAGTTTGCCTTAATGGGGATAAACACATACATTTACATTGTATCTGAAACTATTTTTAAATTCGTGCGTACAAACGTCGGCAAGAAATGAATCAACAATATGTCCAAAGGATGTTAAATATTTCTATTTTCTGGGACCCATGCATGTCCTCAAGTTCTGTTTTATCGTACGACAGTCGCATCAGATTTGTCCTCAAAAGTTGGCCTTTGTGAAGGTCGCCAGCATTATTAGATCAAAACAGAAACTTGTGCTGCTACGGGCTCTGACGAACTCTGTCTAAATATTTTGCAAAAAAAACAAAAAACAAAAAAACAAAACACAAAATATAATAATAAGGTCGATTTGGGTCCAAATATTTTTTAAATCAATAAAAAAACTAAAAATGTGTTTCAATCGATGCTTCTCCATAAAAACTTAATTGCCTTTTAAAGGAATCATTTTGGGCATTGAAGAAAGGAGTTGGAGGCTTTTTGATGGCTTGTGAAGAACATAAACATGGAAATTGTTAATACTTTTAGACTATTCACGAGAAACAAACTTAAATACATGTTTAACTCTGACTAACTTAAAAATGGATTTACATTTATAGTATCAGTGTTAGGAAACGAATAGAAACTGTGTCTTGAAGTTGAATGATTCTATATATTTTTTCTCATACAACTTTTGACTAAAGTCGAAAGATAAACTGAAGTTGATAAAACATAAACCAAAAGAAGGATAGACTCACTGCCGCTGCCTCGGATTGTGCTTTGTCTGAAATTTCTTGCTGTATTTGAAGGATATTTTTATATTTTGGAGCGCATAGAGGGCTGAAAAACTATTGTACTTTGTACATTGCATTAAAATACAAAGATGAGCCACTGGCAGAGAATTAGAAAGCCAAAGGTATTTACTAAAGTAAGGGATAGCATGGTTAAGTGAAACGAATTTTTGAAAGTTGTTATTGTCTAAACTTACCCAAACGTTTATCAGAGATCCTTTCTGGTGTCAAATCGCTGAAGAACAGTTTCTAAATACAAACTTGGAACGCTTCGACTATTTGTATGCTGCGACGATCGATTACCACGCCCTCCAGTGATGATTGACAGTTTTAACTAAAATTCCAGTTGCATTAACATGACAGAAATTTATGTCCGTAACTATGGACAATAAAATGTTTGCGCGCTTGGCTAAAGTGGTGAAGAAATACACAAGTTGGCGAAATTTGGAGCAAGAATGTTTTTCATGACACAGATATGGAGAAATATCCGTAAGGAAGCTCTATATAAAGATCTACAAAGAGGCCATTGTAGTTAAGAATAGGAACAGTCAACATAGGGGCTAAAACAATAAAGACGTTTTGTTGTTAATGCTTCACTCACAAGTAAAATCGATAAGGTAAAGCGAATATTCTAAGAATCTTTTTTGAAAAACAACAATTTTTCGAACTCGTCTTTCTCACTCTCTGAAATATTCATGAATTCTTGTATGGACGTGTCTAAATGCCTAGGGGATTTTCTAAAAGGTGTTTCATGAATAATCGAAATTATTTCTAGTCGGGGTGAGGGTTAGGGATATAATTCCAAAATTGTGTTTATTGCTCTTGTTAATATTATTATTTTCTTGTCAATAAATTCTTATTTTAAAAGCTTAAAAATGTTGAAACTGATCTTTGTTAAAAGAATATACGGCCATTAAAATGTTGTTGAAAGCGTAAAAGTTTTGTAAAGGTTCCCAAATTTTCGATTCGTTTACTCTGAATCTTTTTCGGGGGACAATGATTAAACATTCAAGATGTTGTTTGTTTGTGCTTCTTGCTGCATCCAAGGGACCGAAGAAGAGGAATGTATGCGCGTGGAAATGGCATGTGCTCGTTTACACAGTTTCTGTATATAAGGTTAAGTGCAAGGAGCCTGAATGTAATAACCGTATAGCTTTTTTTAAAACATAGATCAGTTTCAACAATTTTAAGCTTTTAATCATGACCACTGATCGCCCTGGGAGGAACAATGTCTCATTTTATCACATACATTATGTAGTCGGATTTAACCATAAGGCATAACCTTTCTTTCGCGATGACATGCATTTCAAATAAAGAAATCACTAAATCCACACTGATCGCATTAGAGACAAACACTTGAAATGTCTCGGGCAAACACATCATGGTCCCTGTGCAATGGTCTTTTTAGAAATTGGAGTAAAATTGCCGAAACTGAACAAATATCAAAGATTCCGATTGTCAAATTTGTCCTGACTCGAGGCAGAAGTCTCGAAGGACAAACATTCTGAAAATTACATGATTGTCTAGACAAGATAGTCTCTAAATAAGCATGTCTGACACATATCAAATGTTGTCTCTTGTGTACGTCCATTTTACACTACTGCGAAAATGAGAGGGTATCAGAATCTAAATTTTTATAAACTTCGAAATTTTCAATTTGTAACGTATGTTTAAGAGAACTTATAAAATATCCCTGGTTTGTTTGCTTAAACTTCATTCAAGTACTTGGCGCAACCTATGTTGGTGAACTATGTCGGTGAATGACTACTGTTACCACGTTGGTATAGAACAATAAATGTTCTTGCCTGTACAAAATTAAATGTGGAGGCCTTCAAGGCTCGACAACGGCTCTTTGCAGGAGTCTTCGCATTTGTAAAATAATAATAACAATAATAATAATAATAATGATAATGGTAATAATAATAATAATAATAATACTGTTCTTAAGAACGCATTATACTGCTGTCTCAATGCCTTTTACAAAGTTAAAATGACTCAATAAAAATTAAAATAAAATAGAATCATGTTTTAAAACGCCCATGTTGACAGATATTTTCGTAAATCAAACAAACAGAGGAGTGAGAACTGAATTTTTAGGGATCAACTATGGATGTTTGGTTGAGAATAGACCTCAGATAATAATAACAGTTGTAGTTGTTACACAAAGATAATTTGCTTTTGATACTCGTTCATCTCTCTCCCTGAAATATTCATGAATTCTTGTCTGGACAGGTCTAAATGCCTAGGAGATGTTTTAAAAGGTGTTTTCATGAAATTATTTCTAGTCGGGGTGAGGGTTATTGATATAATTCCAAAATTGTGTTAATTGGTCTTGTTATTATTATTTTCCTTTTTAAGAATTTCTTATTTTAAAAGCTTGAAAATGCTGAAACTGATCTTTGTTAAAAGAATATACGGCCATTAAAATGTTGTTGAAAGCGTAAATCTTTTGTAAAGGTTCCCAAATTTTCGATTCGTTTACTCTGAATTTTTTCGGGGGATAATGATTAAACATTCAAGATGTTGTTTGTTTGTGCTTCTTGCTGCATCCAAGGGACCGAAGAAGAGGAATGTATGCG
>JANVCH010053312.1:0-11127 GCA_025505405.1 Epizoanthus rinbou
TTTTCAATATTTTGGAAATCAGCAAGAATGAAAAACGGTGGATTTTCGTTTTTCGTATATCATGAAAATCAAAAATTAAAAATATAAATCTAAATTTTTAATTTTCCTGTTTTTATGAAAGTCGAATGGACGGAATATACACGGACCTCTCAATACTCTATTTATACAATAACAATAAATCAAGAATAATAAACCGGTGCTCAGCGAGTCCAAAGATTCTGGCAAATCGGAAGAAGAAGTAAAAGTTCCAAAGAAGAAAGTAGCGAACGTAGTGAAACGTCTGATCAAAGAGAGTTCAAGTTTTATTTATTTCTTTATATATATTTACAATAATAATGAATGAATACAGATCCTGTAATGTTTTTAAAAAGTCCATGACAAGGAGAGACGGTACAGAAAGCGGTACAGAAGCACAGCGCATTATGTATTGTAAACGACCGAAATCTGTTTGCACTGCCAAGTGTCAAAAATGACAAAACACCGATTCAAACTTGTCCTCATTACAAATGGTACGAGGTTACTCTAGGGTCTTTATTTACCTTATCGCTTGTTAGTTTCTGATATTTGTCAATACAGCTTTGCTGTGAATCAGACCACTATTCGGGAAAGCTCGAGAAACATGTCTGCGTTGTAATCATTGTGGTTTTCCTAGTCACAAGCAACTGATAACTGGATATCGTCGCGATTTGTATGCACTTCTGAAGCTTTCTAAAGAACTAACTGAATCCCTTTAATAAATATTGTTGTCAAATAAAGTAAATTGTCTTGTTGTGGTTGTGGTTGTAAGACTTCGGAAACACCATTAAAATCAGGTCACTGTTTGAAACCAGTCGAGTGTCTTGAAGACCCCAAAATCTTGAAAACGAAGACCCCCACATTTTTACGTTCTTAGAAAATTTAAAACTAAAATCTGTTGTTAAGTACATATACTTCAATCTTCATCTTTGAACAGAAAGACTACGCATAGACGTCTGACCTTTGGTTTGTACATAGACAGTGATTTTCTCTACCTATGTAGGCTATGAACAGGGGAATTGAATAGTTGGGATCGTCTTTAATTTGTGTGCAAGAAATGATGGATATTTTCGAAAACCAAAGAATATATAAGCATTCGGAAACATTTTTTAAACTCTATTTTAATAGCAGGAAATTGTTATCGCTGATAATTCAACGTACATTTGCCACTCTTTAACTGAATTATTTATCATCGTTGTCGATAACAAACACAGTCATTACAAAATATAATGTGAAAGACGCTGAAGTTCAATATTTCATGTGTCCGTCACAACATCACGTCTGAGATCGGAGAAGCAGTACAAATACACGAAACTCTAGAAAGAAACTTGAATAAAAAAAAAACTCATAAGTAGTTTAAAATTTATGCTTTTCTCTTAAAGGTTTCACGGCGTTTTCAAGAGGATTATTGTAATAACCTGGAATAGTCAAAGCTGCCGGGATTTCAATATTTAAACAGTTAACTTCTGACACGACGACCGACTTGAAGTTATATATTTTGAAACTCATCGTATTTTATCAGACAACACCTCAACGATGTCTGAAGTACAGAGGAGTGTAGTTTTTATTTAGAACTTTGAAATTCATTTTCTAAACGCAATTAAGGCCTGAACTGATACACATTTCGGTTTACCGTTATTTACGATCGTTAAGCTACAAGAGTGCCTAATGGACGATCTAAATCTCAAACCCGATAAAGGAGGATTTATTCGACTTTCTCTGATAGTCTGACGTGCACATTATAAAATGTCATAGGTATAAATGGAAGTCTCGCCGTATAAAGGCGATCAAAATTATTCAATTCTTTGGTTCATAGGTAGATAAACGCATACTGTCTACTCACTAATCCATGAGTCCAGAGACACTGCCACCTAGCCACAAAATATTTTAATGGTGATAGATCCTGAGTGCACTGAAAACGAGGGACTGACTGAAAAGCTTCGATGCGTGGTCATTCTGTTCAAAATGGTGGACTCGTGAACGGTAGGAATCTAGAAATAACTGACCTGAAACGCAGATGAAGTATATTGATGTACTAAAACAGATTTTAGTTTTAAAATTTCTAAAAACGTAAAAATGTGGGGTCTTCGTTTTCAAGTTTTTGGGGGTCTTAGCGGAGGGTCTTAGGGTCTTCATTTTCAAGATCTTCGTTTTCAAGACACCCAAATCAGTCCGACATAATATATTGAGATCTGTTCATAAGCGACGTGAAAAGCTAAGGCCGAATTCAAATGGAAGAGAATAGAGAACAAACCAAGTGTTGGATGTCATATCAGAGACTTTATATGCATCAACTTTACGAAGAACGTAAAACGTAATAGCTGCCACGATGCCGATGATAGGGATTTATGCTCATTGCACTGTATACATGTATTTGATAAAGAGTAATCAGATCGACTAGATGCGATTGAAGTATGTGATTCAGTATAAATGCTGTTTTTAATTTAATCGTCACTGGGTTAAAAGAGTAAAGCAACTGGCTTAATCAGTGTAAGTGAATTTGCTGTTGTGCATGAAATAAAAGTCATCAAAAATAAAGTCACGTCAGTTGTATTATATTTTTAGTTCGTTACAAGTCAAACGTTTTGAAAAGTTCAACTTAAAAGTTTAGCCACTCTCATGTCTTAATCAAACATATACAAATCTCTGTGCACTCCTCGCGGAGTGTACATTATGTCAAACTCATTGTTCGTGTGAACAATGAAGGATCCGGGAAGTCTGGTCAGGTCTTCCATGTCAGCAGGTCAGCTATATAATCTACCTACCCCCTACCCTTCTAAAACGTGTCCCTAAAACCGGTTGAACCGGTTATTCAAATCAGACTGCGGACTATTACATTATGTAGTTGTTGACTGTTGTTCTGTGTAAATGAGTATTTGCGTACCCGAGGGAACTAATGTTACCCCAGCCCAAAGGCCGAGGGAAACATTAAAAACAAAAACTCATCTTCCACAGAGAAACCAGTCAACAATGGTTTTGTTATATCGCAATTGAAAATAATGCTTGGATTTGGAGCGAAAAGGTATCCAGCTATGGAACATGAGTATTTGTTTCCGGAAACAAATAATATTGATTTGATAGCTTGTTTAACCAATCACAACGCGCGTACTATTTGAACGATATAACAAGAGTATTTGTTTCCGGAAACAAATAATATCGATTAGCTTGTTTAACCAATCACAACGCGCGTACTATTTGAACGATATAACAAGAGTATTTGTTTCCGGAAACAAATCATCGTTTGACCAATTACAACGCGTATACTATTTGAACGATATAACAATAACATTTACGTACATAATTGAAATGAATGTGGAAATGAGATTGCGCAAAGTCTCAATTTATTCTTCCTGTTTTATGCAAGTGATATGCGCCCTAGTATGTAAATGAATTCTCTTCTCCCGACTAAGTGCTCCAGGAAAATAATAAGGCTAATTCGGTGCCTACTATACTACTGTAACATCCGATTTAGAGTACTAAAGTCACTTCACACCGTTGCACGAGCAGCAACCGTCGTCAGCCGAGGTCACACTTGATTTTAAATAAACTGAAGTGAAGCGTTCGCGGTGCAATAACTAAAACACTATATCGCATGTTTACTCGGTTATTTTTTAAGTTCAGGTTTTTCTAAATCGTTTTATATTTTGTGAATTATTTTCCTTTTTTACGACTCTCGAAAACTTGATATATTAAAATTAAATCGATTTGCAGCTTTCTGTTCACAAAGGCCATTCAAATAATTCAAAAATTAATCTTGGTCAAAGCTACAAGTACAATAAATGAGGCGGAAATTTGATAGATTTTCTCGCACTTGTGTTATTTACACAAATCTTGACGCAGACCTTGCTCAGTAGACAGATTTTGTGTGTATTTATTTTTCAGGTTTAGTTACTAATCTGTAGAGTGTAGATCAGTAATAGCGATTCGAGATTTTTGAATCTAGTTATGTTAGCAAATACTAAATAAACTCCATGTGTACCTGTAATGGTGTTATATACCAGGTTAATTTGCGGCTTGGGTTCAATTTCAACGGGTTGTAATGAAAATGATGTAAATCAAACAGTGAAACATCTGTC
This sequence comes from Epizoanthus rinbou, assembly GCA_025505405.1. Lineage (NCBI taxonomy): Eukaryota > Metazoa > Cnidaria > Anthozoa > Zoantharia > Epizoanthidae > Epizoanthus > Epizoanthus rinbou. The sequence goes on from JANVCH010053312.1 coordinate 4,092, forward strand.
CTTAAGTAGTTCAGCATAAAATATATTATGAGCCTACTAAGCTAAGACAGATATACTCTCTGCACTCAAACCGCGGACCCGGTGAGTAACTAGACATCAGATATGATCAAAAAGAAAATCTAAACTTACAAATGCAGATGCATTCCTAATTGAATTTGATAATAATAATGAATGAAACTAAGTATCTATAGGCAACAAAAGCAATCGTACAATGGACTTACAACTCGAGCCAGTAGCATTAGGAAAATGCGCCACTAAAACTGAACCCTTTTACTGCCAAGTTCCCTACAACGTTTAAGGCCAGTTTTCGGTTCTTGTAATTAATAATTTACATAAAACAATCATAAAATAGGCAGGCTTGCAGTTTTCTTACTATCTCGAACATAAACATATCAAATCTTTCTTGGAAACATAACAGCTGATTGTAACTCAGTACCTGTCAACCACGATGTATTGTGTTGTTTCCCGTGTATGAGAGTGGAAGATTTTTATCGAACGCTTCGCCGGAACCTGAGCTCTTCAGCAGAGCTTCTCTTTCGTTCTGACCGAGAGGGCTAGTCCTCAAAATGTTTTCTTAGTTTTGTTGACTAATGTCAGTAATTTGTCTACTCGCCCACGTATAAAATTATAATGTTTGAAAAATATTCTACAAGAGTAAATTGTATTGTCGACGGAGCTCTCGTGAAATGTAATATGGCATGATGTGAGTTGTAATCACTCCTTTTAAGATGGATTTTAGTATCGGTAGTATTTAATTAAAATGTGTTACTTTTTTCAATCATTCTCTTTAAAAAACATAGATCGATTGTTGAAGATACAAAAATATGTCTAAAGTTTCAATGAAATTCTAACTGTGAATAGAGCATATTTATGTTTTAACATTTTACCTCAATGTTGACAAGAGCGTAACTTTCATTTCAAAGCTAACTCGTAACATTGATTGTGAATATAACTGTATCATCTTATATATTAAGTACTGATTTGTCAGTACAAATTTCTGATTTGTAAATAATAATAATAATTTAATTTAAAAAATAATAATAATAATAATTTTTAAAAAGTACTGATTTGTCGTGTGACAGTCCAGGGGGAGAGAGAGTTACCACGTTGTAATATACAACTTATACAGCTTTGATCAGTCACTATCAAGTTCAAGTTGAATTTATTTCATCATGCTATTTTCTTCCCTTCCTATTTCTATTTCTTCTCCTTTGTAAATTCATGCCTTGCCGATACCTTTTCTTTGTGTTTGAATATTTCTTTTGGCTTTTCTATTTCAGCTCCGTTACAGTAATTACATACCATCCCGATTTCAGATGAATGGAATGCTGATGTTGATCAAATAACGAAAGCGATAACCTGGGAAATCGCAATCTATTACTCTTTTGACTGTGCCGACAAATGAGACAAATGCGACATTTATTCCGCTTTCAACCCGATGCACTTCTATGTTACAATTCATGATAAGCATTATTATAATTTACGACAGAATTGTATTCTCAAATCACGACCGGTCGGTTATAACAATTTACGGCACGTTTTGTTATAAATTACAACGGTTATTGCAATTAAGACAGTGCAACCATCAAATTACTGCAAAACAACTTTAATGTGAACACATAATCAAAGGTTGCGGGAATATATCCATTATATTAACGTTTTCATTCATAAAGTGTACATGGTATACATTTTCCGGTGTTGTCGCGATTACAAATCTGCTCTCGCTTTCCCTGCTCGATTTCTGATAGTTATTTTCACTCAATCGTTGTGCTCACAATCGTTTTCATTTCCATCGCCGCTGAGCCTATATAGTGCAAAGAATATTAATAAACCGGCAGCTACTGAAATAATTACTGATAAGAATCATTTTAAAAATTCACGGAAACAGAAACAGGTAAACTGCTTCTTAGCTGTAGGTCTACCTTTGTAAACATAAAATGTGGATGCTATATGGCATAACGACTTAGTCTACTCATTCTTAGCCCATAGGCATTGATTTAAGTCTTTCCAGCCTGTAATGACTGACCTGAAAGTACAGTACTGTGAAGTAGTAGCTCGCAGGAACAAATTTCAAGGAAAAGTATATTTTATATAGAAAAGGAAGGAAACGATACTAAATAATTCTTATATTATCTTTGATTCCTGTACATCATTATTTTAGTATTAACCTCTGTACATTGTGTATTTGTGAGAGTACGTTCACTTTGGATATTCTACAATCAGAATATTCCTATTCCAGAATATCAGTTCTAGCTATTCCGCTTCCACGTGGAGACTCAGTACACAGAATATATTCCAAGTATTCCGGAATACGAATAGCTCCCATATGAACACTTGTAAACAAGTCCTATTCCAGTTGTTCCTATTTGGTATACATGATACCAAACGAATGCACCCAATTATAAAATTGTGAATTACTAAAATCGCTGATAACAATATTTCAGTATTGTCCGAAAACAACATATTCAGAAGAAGTACTTTAATACGTCAACTAATCATTCAAACTTTCATAAGTTGATGGTCATGCAAATATATCACTGAAAAGACGAAGTGGACGTACATTGTCTTTGTAAACTATTTTTATGAAAAAACCCCGTATCATTAAGACTATGGTAAAGTACATGGTACATATCCAGCGAAATATTATGTATTGACATACCCACAACCGAACAGTGCAATTCTATTTTGGGATCGAATGACAAATCTACTATTGTTTGGCCAGTCTTTTGTAGCCAAGCATTCTAAGATTACTGTTAACTATTTAGACATCAGCAATTTCATTTCGGCATTTCTTCTGAAGCTAGTTGTATGCAGATTACGAGAAATGAAGCTGCAATTTTAAAACACTTGTTCGTGTAACTAGTTTTTGTCCGCATAAATAAAACTATCAATAGAAGTGACTCTTTCTTTAAGAATGCCGGGCGGTCATTAATCTTTCATCGACCTTGGTTTTGTACAGATGTTTCCTTTTCTACAGAGAAAATAGCAAAAATATAAAACAAAAATAAATACTCTGCTGCGTTATGATTTATATAATTTATGATTTACAATCTGTAGCGAACATAATGATACACGTTACCTTTAAATATTTTGGCGCGGTTTCTTGGAATATTTCTATCCGCCGAGCAAAGATCTCATAGAAAATCTCACTTTTTTTAAAATAAAGTTATTTGTATCAAAGTAATATTTGAAAATCGCAAACTTAGCCTGAGTAGCTCTACAATCTAGAACGCCGAGTTACACAAGCTATCGCAGACCCAACTTAAGATTAAGATCAAGCGTGGATGTTTCCGAATCTATATTTTCGACAGTGTTGTGTCCGTGAGTGCAAATCTCTGTTGCTCGAGGCAAAACTCTGGAGTTTTTAATTATAGATTAGACTGACGACGGGAAATATATAAAGTGAAACAACTTTCGGTTTACCATTAATACTGAAGTAATATGAATTTAATAACACAAAAACTAATTGTACATAAAATACAATGCACCCTGAATGTTATTGATAATTTTCAAAGAGTACGTTGAGATTTAATAGTGACCCTTCGGTTCGTATGCGATGCTGACTAAGCTAACATAAAATCAAGTAAGGTAGCAAAGATTAATTAAATTGTTTTCATTTACTTTCAGATTTCGTGTTATCCTAGTGTACTGTTTCCAAGATGTATGGTATGCTGTTGGAGAGTGTCTATCACTATATTAAAGAAAAATACGGCGAAGAAGTGTGGAGAGAAGTCAGTCAACAAACTGGAGTGGGGCACCACGTTTTTGTCACACATCAAATGTACAGTGACGAATTAATTCCGCGGTTCGCTGAAGCCATGGCCGAGAGTGTGGGAATAACAGAAGGAATGACAGCTGAAGATTTTATGTGCTACTTCGGCGTCTGCTTTGTGAAGTTCTTTTCGCATTATGGCTACGATCGTATTGTGCGGGTCAGCGGGCGTTATCTGAGGGATTTCTTGATAGGAATCGATAATTTACACGAGCATATGAGGTTTGGTTATCCCAAACTACAGTCACCAGTGTTTTATTGTGACGAGGAGACAAGTTCTGGATTGGTGTTGCATTATCAATCCTCACGAAAAGGCTATAAACATTATGTGATCGGCCAAGTGGAGGAAATTGCACATTCTTTCTATAAAATTGACTCTTTTGACATGAAGATCATAGGTGAAGAAATCACTGATACCGACACTCACATTGCCTATCGTCTTCAGTTTGATAATACTGGCTATAAAGCCCCAGAGCCGGACCTTCTTTCCCCGGGAACAACAAAATACATTAACTCGGATACGTTCTTCAATATTGTTCCATTCAGCTGTGTGATTTCGTCCGATTTGACGATTAGCATGGCTGGTTATGGACTGACCTCCATACTTGGTAACCGAATTATTGGCAGCAAGGCGTATGACATATTTTCTATCAGAAGGCCCAAAGCAGCATTCACATGGCAAAATGTAAGTATACCGACTCAAAATGTCACTCCCGTTTTGCATATCTTAGTGGTCAGGTAGTGAGTTGATTCAATTTTTTCACTCCATTGGCGCATGCGCGAATTGTGGCAATCGCTACTGATCGACTACCATATGATAAACCCCGATTTCATCCCGAAGTTAGTGACATTTAACTGATAAATTACAAACATTGATATTCATCTCTTACACGTTTAGAAAACTATCGATCTTTCAGTTGTTGTGATAACAGTTGTTATTTAAGTTCGACATAGCTAAAACAAAAAACGGGAAAAGGTTTTTAAAACGATCTTGCCACATTATTGGTATACATATTTCTGACTACTGAATCTTCGTACATATAATATTCCGTTACAAGGGTTAACATAGAAATTGCTAAAGAAAACTGATGATTAAGGCATGGCCTTTTTCACACGTAGTCGTGTTTCCGATTTTGTAACAAAGAACAGAATTTGCTACAAAATAATTGTGAAGCAGAATCATCGTAAGAAATAGATAAATAAACTATGTTGATCAGCTTTCAAATAAATTTTGAACCAAAATTCACTGTCTTATTCTGTAACTAAATAATATAAACCCAGGAAAATGTATAGTCGCATAAAGGACTGATGACCCTGTTTTGACACACTGCAGCTGATATTTATTAATATAACTATTTAAAGTCCTGCAGCCTTTTCTAAATTGTGTTGTTTTGCTGCATGTTGAACCATAATTCGGTCGTGAAAGATGAATAACAGGATATAATAACATATCGGGTAGAATATTTTTAATTTGAATCGGTTGAAGCAGTTTCGCCTGAAAATAAAACATTACACTGAACTGATTCAGCACTGTAAATAAAATTGTCGTATTATTTAATTCGTGACTGTTTCGAAATGAGAAGAATAACAAGTTTAATTTATAGTTATGCGGATCACTCCATCTTCGATGCGTAAGGTTTTGGTTTCGGGATTAAGGTTGTTGCCAGTATTGTCTTGGAGCAATACGTTTTCTGCTAATTATCGGTTATTATATGACGAAAATGAAAACTGTGGAGTTTAAAATCGTTGTGAGTATATATTTAAAAAACAACAAGTAACAAGTATTTAAACTTGATTCTTCAATTTTACAGTATTATATAACCGTATTCTTAACAGCCAAAATAAGGCGGCGGTTTATCACACCTTTTAGATACAATGACAACATTTTGCTCTGGCTCCCTTCCCCTCCCCCTTCCCCTCCCCCTTCTCCTCTCCAACAGTACTATGTAGTAATCCAACATCAAAGGATAAGCAGCTAGCTTGTCAATACCCCCGTTTTTTCTCTTAAGTTTTATGTCTCTACCCCATTACCGAGGCAACAGATTGGAGAAAAGAGCACCATGTGCCCCATTACCGAGGCAACAGATTGGAGAAAAGAGCACCATGTGCCCCATTACCGAGGCAACAGATTGCTGGTGTTTGCCGCTGCCACGTACTCCTATCTGCATGAACTCCTTGTTTTTCTGGTCCTCCTTACGGATGCTGAGCTTTTTCCTCTTGTCTGGCGGCTCTAGATTTTTGGCGGGAAACTGATCTCGGCATTTCTTAAACACTTCAAGCTGTTCGTGTAGCCATCGAGCTTGGTTTTGAGATTTAGCGAAATTTTCTTCGAGATTAATTATTTTACCTCGCTTATCGTCGATTTCTTTTTAAAGATCGTTAATTCCCGTCATTTCGCTCATTACGACAGTGTCTTTCTCATTTTGAATTTTGGCGCCAAGAGTGCCCAAATCGACTCAGACTTATCATGTATGGCAAACCAGCAAATGGGCCGCCACACTTTGCAGGATGGAAAGCGACTTTGGATCTTTGCGGCGAAGGAGACCAACAAGTATCCCAAATGTTGTGGCTACATAAGCCTCGGAGACAGCCGGTTGTTTGTTCAGGCCAAAGGCCCGGGCCAAATGTAGCTCTCGGTACTTGAGAACCAGCGGCGGTAGACAATGCAGTGACGTCCACTAACTTTACTTCGTCTGGGAGAAACAACCTGGTTTTTGAATTTTTTTGGATACACTCCACAAACGGTGTTGTTTAGAGCATACCAGTTTTTGCATTTGTCGAGTGTTGCAGGGACCGCGGAGCAAGTTTTAGATTGGCGGGCCGGGCATTATCACCAGCACGATGTTTCTAGGGGGTCCGGGGCATGCTCCCCTAGAAAATTTTGAAAATTTGAGCTTCTAGCTCTAGAATCGCTAGAAATGCATTTAATATTGATAATCGTAAAAAAATGGTTGTGAATTTATATAAGGTGAAGTGCGTTATAAGCATCAGAAGCTCAACTTTTTCATGTTGAATCAGTCACGTTTACGTGCTCGTTGTCTTTATTAAGCAGTGATACGCTATAAACAGCCGAACGTGAACATTAGTCTTGTTTGTGTAAGGATTTTGGATGTTTATTTAGCTTATTGAATTACGTGGGTAAAATTTGTTTTGCGTTGAATAAAGGTTTAAAAAGCGTAAAACAAAACCACAAACAAAACAAATGAGTTTCTTTTCTAAACTTTTTCTCTTTAAATTTAATAAGAACTATAACTGTGGCCAACT
>JANVCH010053423.1:0-11126 GCA_025505405.1 Epizoanthus rinbou
TGTTATGTTATGTTACGTTATGTTATATTATAATTATTATATTATATTATATTATTATTACAGGCAGGGACCATTAATTAGAGAGTCAAAGCCAATTTGCTATTAAAACGTTTTTGCTTAGACTACTGGTATACATGTATACATATATTATTATCTAGAAAGTCTGAAATGGTGTCTTATGTTCCAGTATGCTGGCGGTAATCGTGATTAATCATCTGATGATGTGCTTATTGTTACTTCAGTACAAATACAATGCAGTAGTGTTACATGTATATGCAGGACCCAAATGTTGTGATACAGTGCAAAGTATATATCTTGACTAACTACCAGTAAGTAACATAATTTTGGTAGGCCTTCAGAGCATGTCAAAACAGGGGAGTTAAAGTGGGATTCATGAGTATAATTATACTGATATGTAACGTCTGTAGCCTCTGTGCTCCTACAGTCTTTCTACACCTCTGCCACCACAGCTGAACCTGCGGTACAACCATATATACCTTAAGTGCTGCTTTCTTGTTCGTTGTTTCAACCCATGCAGTGTCCATGGTGGGAGCAGTCTCTGCAGTGCGGGTACTATCACAACAAAGGTAATTAAAAATACAGTTAATTAAACAAGGAGTAAGCCTATAAAAGTCAATACCCTGCCTTTTTTGGGTCCTATATATATATCAGATTTGTAAAAAAGATACATATACACTGTAATTAGTAATGATGGACGAAGTTAACACTTGAAAGGAAACACTAATTTTGGTAATATGAGTAGTTATTACTTAATGGTTCTGACTGTGCAGTAAATTTGAATAAATATAAAATAATTGCACTGGTATCTTCATATGTATGTAGTGCTATTTAGGTTCAGGGTCTACATGTACATGTACTTATTGTTGAATACCAATTTAAAATATTGCAAGGTCCAAAATTGAAGTTGAGAACCTGCATACCTTTTCACACAGTCATATCTGTTTCAACAAATGAATTGGTTTGTGAAAATTGTAAAATCCAGTTGCATTTTTCTTTAGTTAGTAAAAGTGACTGCCCTCCGTTCATTCTTGGTAATTAATGTAAATATCTGCCACAAATCATACAATCACGTACCTGTATCACATTTAGTTTTTTACTAATTAATAATCCATTTATTTAATCTCTATTTACAAATAGTAGAAATTAAAGTATTCACCAGGACCCAGTTGTTCAAAGAATGGATAGCATATCAACTATTTTAAAAGTTGATCTAAAATGTGAACGATTCCTTGCAGAATGAGTACTTAAAGTTCAAGAAAGGGGCCCAATGCAATCCAGGTTACAAGTTTTAATTACTATTACATGTACGTGTACTTACCATGCATCTGCCATACCAGTAACTATCTCTTGATACAGTTGGGTGTTGAATGTCTGCTTCACATAATTCAGTGCTATCCTGTATGAAACAACATACACTGTAATTACATAAAAAATATAAAAAATATTATTTAATATTTTTTAAATATTCAAGTCTTTGAGCATGTTACAGATTTGACCTTACTTTGAATTAAAACATATTAATTAAAACATAAATTATGTAAATTAAATAATTATGTACTTGTGTTCAAGCAATACAGTGGAAATTAAATCTATTAGTATAATTATTATTAAAGAACTGAAATTATCAATAAGCACTGATTATTACTTTGATAATGAAATTTTTTGGATAAGTTTGTAATTTTCAGACAATAAACTTTGGACAAAAAAGTTCAGGACTTTTTTTGGCACATTCGGACATTTAGAAATAGCGATTAATTTATTCAAATTGAATATAATTGAATTATTAGTTGCAAAGGTATTAATTAAAATATAATAATAATAATAATTTGTTGATCTTGTTGATCTTGTTGATCTTGTTGATCTTGTTGATCTTGTTGATCTTGTTGATCTTGTTGATCTTGTTGATCCCATTCATATTGAAGATGACGATCTGATTAAAACTGTTATTCCAGCAGATGGTGGTAATGAACACTGTTGAGTGTTCTCATAAGCTGTACATGTGCTTGTTACAAAATGCTTTAAATTGCAGTAATTTGTAACTAAATTACTTAAATTTTTATACATAATTTAAACTGTTGGGCACTTGTTGTGTGTAAAATTTTGAGTTTTACACATCTGAAAATATTAATGATTAAAGTATTTAATAGAAAATGTATTTAGCATTTGTCTGTTGTATATGTACAGTGTAGCTCCACTTCTGAAGTCAAACTTGTAGTACATCAGTTTTCCAGAGGACAACTACGTGTATAGATAATTTATAACACCTGTGCCGTGTTGAGTTAATGTAAAGTTTAGCTTCCTCAATCCCTCCAGAATACTCCTCCACTTCAATGGCAGACACTGACACTGAATTCTTCTGGACTGGTTAGTTTATTTATAATATGTACTAATTACCTTAAGGCATCTACTTCCATAGAAGGGCAGTGTTTAGCAACAAACAGTAGCCTGCTCAGTTTGGTCAGTCCAATGTAGTTTGATGCATACACATCTAGATCCTAACCACAAGAACAAACAAATTAATGATCAAAGCCTTATAGGTAACATGCACTGACAAAGATATCCCCACTCTTAGAGTGTACCCTGCTGGGATTATCCATTTCATCCTAAACTGGTTTTGGTTGGTTAGGTTGAGGTGTCCCAACAGAAAACGTTTCCAACCATTTTTGGTTAAAACGTGGTTTGTTTCTGGTGATAGTTATTACCAGGCTCCTTTGGTGTAACAGATGAGCAAGATGGTGGAAATTAGTCAAGTGGCTTCTCTTGTGTTTGTCAGAGATTTTAGAATAGAATAGAATAGAATACAATACAATGCGATACAATACAATACAATACAATGTGATACAATACAATACAATACAATACAATGCGATACAATACAATACAATACAATGTGATACAATACAATACAATATAATGCGATACAATACTAACAATACAAAACAATACAATACAATGCAATGCAATGCAATACAATATAATACAATGCAACACAACACTTGTAATAGTTTGTCCACATATGGTTTTTCAGAACCAATTTACAAACGTTGTGCCATATGAATTTGACGACAGTCCAGAGGAAATAGCAGCACTTTTCCAGGAAAATGAGCCTGTTGTTGTACTGGGTATGTTGAAGAAGTTGTTACAAGTATTTCCACTTGGATTTGAAAAGGCCTCCATTTTGCTTGCTGATGATGTGTTGACAACACTCAAAAATGATGCCCGTGCATAGGCCAGCAGTCACTATCCATCATTTTCAACTTTGCTTGAAAAAGATGCTTGATGTGAAGTATATCAGCATTATTTTAACCAAGTAATATTTAACAAAAGTGTACGAAACAGTTTCCTGACCAACAAACCTAGTGACAAAGCTTTCACTGTCAAAAGCACTCACTCTACAGAAAGTATTTAATATATTTTAAAAGTAAATTAAAATGTAACATGACAAATCTATAACAAATAAACCAATGTGTGTATTGTCTATAACCCAGAAGGAGGTCAATTACTGCTGGTAAGCCGGCCTGTTAGCATAATTATAATATACATTATAGTAAAAGTAATTTTAGAATTGAAACAATCTCGTTCCCAGAGCCCGCGTTCTTTTAGGCCTGCGGCGAGGAACGAAGGGCTCTGGAATAAAGCAGGAGCCAGTCTGTGATCTGAGGACTGCCTTATAAGGAATATCGATTGTCTGTGGGCCACTATAGCGGCAGTTTACGCATGTGCCGGCACGTGCTTTATCCCAGAGCCCTTCATTCCTTGTCGCAGGCCTAAAAGAACGTGGGCTCTGGGAACGAGATTGGAATTGAAACTGATTACTGGGTAACTACATGGGATTGTATAGATTATGTTTATTTTTCTTTTCCAACCAAATGACACTGATTAACTTTTTCAAAACAAATTTTTACTAGTGATTCTGAGAACCAAGCAATTATATTGGACTGGTGTTGCCTTTATAATATGTGAAAAGTTCAGAAATACAAATTAATATTAATAATTATCATGTATTAAGTAGCTATGAACGTACTCCTTAGAATCATTTTGAGAAGGCTGTCTGATGTTTAGTGGTCTGCGTACAAATTGTAGCTGATGATCAAAGAATAATTGTTTTATATAATTGCACTCGAAGAACACAACAAATACTTTTACAATTATATACAACTGTACTAGTTACTTACATGCATGCATTTTATACAATCATGTAATATAACTTTTACATGCAACTCCATCCATCCTGTACATGATATTAATAGTTTACCAATTCTTGTGCAGAAAAAATGATTGTGTAGTCTTGTAACACTGAAGTATTATAAATTTATGACAATTTCTTAATACACAACTGCATAACTAAACAACATTTGAAATTTTTACATGCTTTCGTTCCTGAATTGTATACTTTGTCATTAACTGTCCAATTAATATGCATAAATGTACACTAATCTTGTCAAATCTAGCATATAATTATGCACAGTACTTCCATCTGGGTAAAAACTGCAGACACTAGTACAGTCAGACGAGTGTATTCCTGCAACAGCTGTGGTACACTGTAAACTCCTTATTAGTTACACAGTACATATTGTATAATATCTCCCGGCTTTTTTTGAGCACTCAAGAAGGCTTTTTCCTCCAATGTTAGGAATATTTATAGATGTTTACACCTTTGGCCTAATTTGAAGGGGGAGGTTATATCAGTAATGTAGGGTATGTGAACATCTGCTGCCACTATGATTAACATTTCAAGTCATTACTGTTGATCTCCCAGTGAAGTTGAGTTGTGTGCAACTTTGCATGCATGACAGTGGCAAATACCTAAGGGCAGTCTATAATGTCTGCTGCATCTCTTTGTGAGATGTGAACTAGACTTATGGTAAGTACAGTTAGTCAGACGAATTGTGTATAATTTGCATGGTACTAAATTTTTGCTCTTGGACTGTCATTTAGTAGAAGAACGAGAAATAATATTAATAACTTATTACCAAGGTTGCAGATTCCACAACAAAGTTGTCTTCTTGTGGTTGGTCACTTTCTGGGGCAACATCCACCTGCATTGGCTCCACAGCCTATGAAAAAAATATATACGGTACTCGTTTCACCATGTTATCTAGATATTCAACAGTTGAAAGTTGCAAAATACATCCAGTTAAGGACCAGTTTAATACATGATCAGTACAAAGCAACAAGATGAATTAATGCGAGAAATAACAAACTGGCCACATTATGAATAGGAAGCCAGGAAGTGTAACATATGGTGCACTCAAAACACTTGAGATGTTGAGGAGAATTTTTAAAAATATTTGGTGACAATTCACCATGGCCATGTGCAAGCATGACAGGCAAATGTACAAGTTTTTTGACATGTCGACACGGCATGGCTGACGCCATACCCCATGTTAAAACAAAGATGGCAAGCTGTACAATTAAATTTTAATTGTATCGCTCATGCGCATGGTACACAGCGCGGTGTTCAAACATGCAGATAGACAATTCAAAGTTTTCATCTACATGTATCTCTCTCAGAATCCTACCTCCATGTATACACTAACATAATTTTGACTACAATGGACAAAACTATGGATGCAAACAGGAAAATGAAATGGAGAAATGGCCAAACGGGTACCGTTCATTCAAGTAGAAAGATGTCACGTTGCCTCGACAACCGGACATTTGCTATGAAACTTGAAAAAATAATTTGGGAATTTCACAGGATTTCATTTGATGGAACGTCGTCAGATTTCAGTTACTACAACTACACTGGACAATGTTTGGCAACTGATGTCAGTACGAAGCCAGAAACGACCTAGTTCAAGTGTAGCGAGCACTCAGTAGAAAGACAGCAAGAGACAGAACAACAGCGAGCTAGCAGTGGATTTGCCGCTTATAGTTGCTGGATTGCCTGTATGGCTGTTTTATAAATCCCAGGAACTCTCAAAAGCAGTTTGAAAGACGGTAACCATTTAACTCAAACTTTTATAAAGTAACAGAGATGTCAAAGATTTACTTGGAGAGAAAAATTTGCGAGGTGACCTGTTGCTGGTGTAGTGGCAGGCTTCGGAAAACATGAACTGATGGCGTCGTGTTGCCTTGACTTTGTGCTAAAATTGTACAACAAAACCGCCACCATGCAAAGAACTGAACAATAAATGGAATACATTCCTTGTTTCATTTGCTTCGAAACTGTAAGTATTCATTCAACATTTAGTGATTTATGAAAGTAATCACATTATGATATTTTTGTCGAATGGCGTGCACAATTTCAAATAATTTTTCTTCACTTTTCTAAACTAACAGAAGCTTGCATTTATGCTACCCTTCTGATTAATAGGAAATAGCTCTTAAGTTCTCGAAACAGTTAGAGATTAATTGTACTTGTGAACAGATCTGACTTTCTAATTTCCTCTCGTGGCGTTAAACAAAAGTCAGATCTGCTCACGCGTACAATTAATCTCTAATTGTTTCTCGAACAGCTATTTCCTATACAAACATTTGAAAGTTGACTCCTTTTAATTATTGTTTAATTTCTCGACTACCAAAAATAACATATTATGCCTCGAATCTTGTATAGATCACATTGACGGAACAGAAGTTCTTGTGAAAAAGAAATTAGAGGAAGTTAGAGCAGCAAAAAAAAACAGGAAAGAGAAAAAGGAGAATCATAGAAAAGATCACATTCCAGTACTCGAACCCTGCATCTGTTACCAATACAGAACTACTTACAATCGAAAATAAAGTGTAGTCATAGACGTGGTAAGTATCATAGCTTAGCGATAAGACAGTGTGCTATGGATAAGAATGTCGATGCAGATTCGATTCCTAGCTGATTTGTTGTTGTTGTTATTGCTGTTGTTGTTGTTGTTGCCGCTGGGAACTGTCGCGGGCCACCTTTTAGCAAACTTCGAAATAATTCATCCTGGTTAAGTCTCCAGAATGTTAAAAGGTTTGCCAAGTTATCGTTAGGGAGTAAAGAGGACACGAAGGAGAGGAAGAACCTACAAGCAAAGCTAAGAAACAAAGAAAAAGTAGGAGTAAAGAGAAATGGGCATTGACTCAATTCTTTTACCTGTTGCAAGTGCAGTTGAATCTTCTTAACGTAAAGGTCACAAGCTATATATAATAAGCTTGTTACATTAACTAAAAGTCAACTGCGGACTGCGGTTTGATGCTACATTAAGTTTTCACAATATTCGCAACTCTTGATATGTCGTATGTGATAATAAAATGAGAATGAAAAAGGTGAAATGTATCCTCTCACAAAACTAACCTTCATCACAGTTGTGCCCAGTCCACCCGAGTCCGCAGTGGCACTTCCCAGTCACGTGATCACAGATAGCGTCATTCTTACACGTACAAGGGAATTGGCAGTCCGGTCCATATGTTCCTCTGCGGCACTCTGGAGGAATTTGTTCAGTACAAATAGCGGAAGTTATTAGATTCACTTTAATGTTTAATTCAAGAGTTTGTACATAGTACAAAGCGGCGTCCACTACGCTCAGTAATCATATGAGTCAAATCAAATTTGGACCAGCACGTTACATTTTCCGAAAAAAATAAAAATTAGAGAGAAAAAGCCGAAGCGCTTTTTTTAAAAAAAAGTCAATTTGAATAGTGCAGCATTATAGAATGACTGTTGGCTACAGTTTCTGAGTGGTAAGTTGTCGTTCATAGTGATGATTATCTCGCTGGTGATTGGTTAGTAAACCAAGAACTCGGGTTGTGATTGGTTCATTCAAATGACCGATTACAGATGTCCATTATCAGAATTTATTATCGTCTAGAGATCAATTTACAGACAAATGAATTAATAGCGTGGTTAATTAATCAATCATATTTGAAGGAAATATTGGAATTATGACCAATGTTACGCTTCCTTCCCTACCTAAAGCGACACAAAACTTGCCCAGAATAAGTTGGTATATATGTATTATAGCATGATTTTAACGAACACTACTTTGCCATTCATTTCATTCAGAAACAATAGTATGAAACAATACAAACGAAATGGCGCAACATTTGTTCACGTCATTCTGCAATTAAGAGCAGTAAATTATACCTGATCATGTTTCTAATGGACTGAGTTTGCGGTCATTTCATGAAAGAATGGTAACTATTCCTTAAGGTGATGCTACACGGGACGACGATAGAAGTAGTAATCGCGTAACATAGGGCGCGTTACGATGTTTAGTGCACGTTTTGTTGCGGCAACATATTGACTTTCATTCAAAAACCTGCAACATGTTGCGGGAACAATAATTGCCGTAAAAATCGTAGCGCGCGCTCTTACACTATGTAAACTATTAGCGCAACAATCTAAAAATCGTCCCGTGTAACAGGACCTTTAGGGAATTTTCTTTTTACTATTAGAGATTTTAAGCTCCACGTAATTGCGGCGCGTTTTCTGTCCGGCGACTTCCATTTTCCACGTGAGGAGGTGTTTGGCGTTTGACAGCAGCACGTTGACGTAAAGCTTCAACCAAACAAGATGGCGGACCTACGATATCCTGACGTTTGCCGTTCGCGGTACAGGCGGTGCTTAAACTCTAATATATCAAACTTGAAGGAATATATGAGTATAAATATACTTCTGCTGTTGTTGTTGTTGGTGTTGTTGTTATTGTTGTTGTTGTTGTTGGGACATATGTTTAAGGGTGATAAACATGAAGTTAAAAATGTACTACCATCGTATCTTTAAGATCACAATGACATCAGAACGATTACCAGTGTTTCCAGTCCCATTTTCACGATCTGTGTCCAATCAAATCCGCACATGGAGACCTACATCATGAATTTGTTACGTACCCACAGGCCAGAATATTATTTGCATCATCAACTGAAATATTTTGAAGGCATCGTAATACTTGATGTCTGATCGTTTCATGTTGGCTTGTCATTGTGGACGGCTCCTTCATGACCCTTTCCCAGATAGTTTAAGCAATATGATAACTAACCTTATCTACATCTGTGTTGTTCTCAAACTTTGTACTTACCCTGCCCTCAATTAAATGGATTCTCTGTTGTCACTACTATTGTAGCTTGAAATAAATGTCTTATTTTATTACACACTGTTTATGTTTCACCGTTTCATTCCACCATTTTGGACATACAGTACAAGAAGCCGGAATGTAATGCCGCAGCATGGCAGTACATGTAGCAAACAGAGACATAATAATTATGTTACTGATTGCTATTGCGCTGCAATATATTCTTGCCTGTGGCACTGCACTGCATTCTTGCCTGTTGTGACAGAGAAAGCAATAGCGGATTCATTGACGTCATTAGTCAAGATGGCGGCGCCCACACAAAAGTTCAACTACAAATACTGTCGGTAGCTCAGTAACCCAGTATTCCTCCAAATAGCATTATATACACTGATATAATCAATACCTAGATCGCACAATTTCCCGTGGTATCCCTCGAAACACTGACACCTTCCTGTCACGTGATTACAATGTCCATATTTGCAGCGGCAGAACCTTTTGCAGCCTGTACCATATGTTCCAACTGGACACGCTAACAACACAAGAATAAAACGATCGTTCATTTACTTTATGAAACTCAACAAAATAGTTGTGAAGAGTAAATCGAAAGACAATTACTTCATTGATATCATCAAGAAAAAGGCCCATTTGCAACCAAAATGCTCTGTGCGTGTATCTTATAAACATCACAGTGGAATTTTATTGTGACCGATCACATGGAGTCTTACACTCTTATTTATTGGACTCAATGTGACAAACAATCATTTCTACCATTTATTTCGCCTCCAGAAGTCGAAGTACATTCGCATAGTAACAGGGTGTAAATGGGTCTGAATACATCATGTTATGAGATTGTAGAAGAATTTCAGCTTGTAGAACTATAACATCATTACATGGACAGAGTATCTTGATGATAATTAATGAACTCCAAAGTCTTACCTTGCTCGCACTTTGGTCCGATCCAGCCCCGATCGCAAAGACACTTTCCAGTAGTCCGATCGCATCGTGAATGTTTGGAGCATAAGCAGCTATACATACAGTTCCGTCCGAATATTCCGTCTGAACAGCCTAGTTCACACAATGGAACAACAAACACACTTGCAGTTTTAAGGAATATTTTTTTTAAAAAGTTGTTCTTTATGCACAAAGTTATTCTTGTGTTAATTCCAAGTTCTTTGTTGTTTCATTTTTTGCCATAAGGTTATTATCTTTTCAACAAGCGAATGCCACCAAAATTCTACAGTTTTACGATATGGATGTAAACGATATAGTTAAATAATCACAACATAATTTTGTTTAAAATATGACGTAAACTTTGAAAAACCATGTATAAAAAACGAGTAAAAATACTTCGGTAAGATATCTGTAGATCTAGCAATTTCATATAAAATTTTAAGAAAAGTCATTAAAATTTAGCTTTTAAATCTTGTGGGAGGCCAATGCCCTCCGGGTTATGATAGGGTTAAATTGTTATGAACAAAGTCAAAGTTTTGTATATAAGATTAAGTAATAAGCAAGGTTTATAAAGCAGCAAAAATAGTTCCACTAAATAGAGAAGTGCGTATATTGAGTGTAGACAATACAATTATGTATAACACAAACAAGAATGTATATTGTACAACAGAAACAACACAATCCATTATTCTACAGAAATAAAGCAGTAAGTTTTAACACATTACCCATAGTGCATCGCTGCCCTTCATATCCAGTGGGACAGTAACATTGTCCGGTGTAGGAGTCACAGTCAACGCCCTTTTTCTTGAGGCACGCACATTTGAGCGTACAGTTAACTCCATATTTACCTCGAGGGCAGGCTGTTAGAATTGGTTTAAAACGACAACATAAAGTTAAAAGTCAAAGTAAATTATGGCAAACTAACAGAATTACAAACAAAATAAAATAAACTTAAAGATACATTCTTATCATTCCAGATAGAGAAATCTTGCTCCTTCGTACATACGTTTACAAACCATTTTATGTACACTTGCAAGGCTATGAAAAATACTGAGTGACGCAATCGCGGTAGAGTCGAATAGGTTGTAATTAAATTAAATTAAATTAAACTAAACTAAACTAAACTAAACTAAACTAAACTAAACTAAACTAAACTAAACTAAACTAAACTAAACTAAACTA
>JANVCH010053534.1:0-11125 GCA_025505405.1 Epizoanthus rinbou
TGTGTGTGTGTGGGGGGAGGGAGTGTCAGGTCTCTTACCACTCACATTTGTATAGTTTCAATTTCTCAGTTCTCAATCTGCATATGCCACCCAACATGTAACTCGATCCCAAGTTAGAGTTCACAATTTCACACAGACATTTTATTCATTTATAAAATCCTATCTTGCCCCAGTGGCAGTTATAATAGTCTTATAAACTAGTGAAATTTGGCACAAATGTTTACTATCATAACATTAACGAGTGTGGTCAGCTATCAGACAGAGGAGATAAATGCCTCCTCTAAAATTTTCACCATATATATAATATATAACTAGCTAGAACATATTATTTTGGGCCCCAACTCAGTATGATTGAAAATGCCCACAAAATGTGGGAATCACCATTCCTAGAAACTAATGTTACAAAAGTATAGTAACAATTTATATATTTTTCATAGAAAATAAGTTAAATGTAACAACAAGTGGTTAAATCAGTTACCATGGCAACCATGTCAAAATGCACAGACTATGTATATTTTGTGTTCTCTTAAGCTACACATTAGCCATAATCCTCAGTCATCATCATGGTTCCGTTTCTCCCGATAGATAATTGGGTGGGATAATCGTCTGTATAAACATTTATATTCTTCCCCCACACAGATCTCCCCCCCCCCTCTCTGAACTTTAGGTTGCATCTCAGCCACGTGGTCAAATCTATTATTTTTGCTGCCTTCTCATAACGTATATATTTTTTTAAAAAATGCAATCTCAGTTTGTAATAACTATCATTTCTAAACGTATATTTCAATTCACGTACAACATTTGTATGAACAGAAAGCTCCTGTGCACATGAATTCACAAAAATGTGCACCTTCATCTTGGCACCGCCATCGGCTAGATTGCAGAATACGTCGTCGAAAATATGTAATGTCATTTGCACACAGCAATATTTAAAGCCAGAATTTCTTCAAGATCAATTAAAAGTGCATCATGATAATAATTCATGCATTTGTCGAGCTAATGTGTGAAATTATCACGATTCACGGGATGATATGAATTGCCGACTGAATCAAAATGAAACATCAAACAGCGTGAACTTACAATCGAATGCCTTTGAGCAGTGTTCACTTGCATCCACTGGCAGAACAATAGTTCGAGTCTGTTCTTCTTTGCTGCTTTCGGCCATTGTTGTCTGCTGATAAACCTTTCCAATGAACACTCCACACAGCTTCGAACAGCTCTGAATTCTGCAAAATGAACACCTTCGCCCAGGCTTCCTCGTCCACTCGGTAAATCGTGATTTGAATCACGTACCGGAAGCGGAAGTGAATCCAAGTGGGTGAGTCCAGGCTCCCGTTAGGCTTCCAAATATTATTTTTCTTCGATTTTTCGCCGTTTTCCTGCAACAAGAGCCTGTTCACAACCCTAAGGCTCCTGCGTTTTTTCGACGGAAACGGAAGCGGGGATGGAAACTTATGTCCAAGCTTCGATTCCCATAGCCTCCCTTGCGCGCAGTTGTGCTGTACTCCAGTTTAGCCTCTGGTACCACGGCAGGGTAATGGAAAAAGTACATACAACTTTATAAAAAGAACGAGGCTGAGATAATTGCCCAAATTTAATAACAATTTAGGCTGGGAAGACTCATAGCCATCAGCCATAACAATGTTTCAAGACGAAATAGAGAGATTTGCTACTTAATCCAAGTCAATAATATTAAATACAGCAAAGCTTTTTTTAAATGTAGACCTTTAATGCTTTATCACGTTTTGAATGTCAATCGAAATATTGATGCTAGCACTTTTTAAATACCAGAAATGGAAAGAGCAGGTCGAAGTAGGTAAGTAACAAAAACTTGGGGGGGTTATCTAAAAAAATGCGACGCTGGCAAAGTTTTTACAAACAAACCGCATTTTTACAGAGAACGTTTGGCGAAGTTCTAAATGTTTCCAGGTCTGGATTTAAAGACTACGATAGATAGGCCGGCCGGGGCAAACGGTAAGTATAAAGCACAAGTACTGGCGGCGAAACTGAATGAAAGTTTATTCGGTTGTGGAAGTATTCATCAGGCTGATGAACGTTTTAGCGACCTGTCTTGTACGAGCGATTTCGTCCAGTTCAGCTGTGAAGTTCGGAGAGTATATTCAATATTGATAGAATCCTAACACATGGAGATCGTATCAACGTATGTACCTGAATGCTGTTACATATCGACAGATCCGGGGTCAGACCCTCAATCGAGAATTATTGTCAGTCAACCATCTTCCCGCTGTGGCTTGTTGGTCCATGGAAACAGAAGCGAACGAGTCGTATGTTGCAGAATCGAAATTTTTTGCCACGAGGAGATAAACATACTACATCCATAGTGATAGTCAGCCAGCCTTCAGGTGAAAAGCTCGGCACTTCACTTACTGTCAGTAAATGCTAGTATTTAATAATAATAATAATAATATAAACAGTTTGAATTGAATAAAACACAACATATGCGACAGTCTGAGAATGTAGAAACATTAATTTATTCTAGAAAAAATGAAGGCTCTGGTGTAAGACTGATGGTTTGACAATCATTTAAGTTATCACACTTTCATGCAAACTGTTTCCTAACAATAGGTTAATAATATTTGAACTTGTGGTGACATGATTTTCTTGAAATTAGAGTGGTGAAGAATTGAACACAATGTTCTCCCAACATTGGAGACTGAGTCACTGGTTGGCCCAAAAGTCAGCTCTCACTTATAATTATAAGTTTGTTTGTCTGGGAATTTGAAATTCTAATGTCAGACACCTGTTTAAAATTTGAACAGTAGTGTAGTCAGATAGATATTTTGCTCGGCACAAAAAAACCATTGTCGTTTATAAATTACTACATGCTAAATTAGAAAAAAATTACCTGCATCAGTTCACGGAGCTTCGTGTTATTCACTTTTAAACTGTTCTTTTGAAAAAAAGCCTTCACATCTCGCATGCCAATAAACCTGTAAGAAAGAGATGTTTTTTCAGTCTGTAATTCTATCTTATTCTTTTATCATCAGACAATTATATGTATATACCTTTATCTTGTATAAAACAAACTTTATAATTCATTTTTTAACTGCTACACAGCAAATAAAGTTATTATTTATAATTACTGCCAGGCTTCAATGCTTTTACATAATCAAATAACCTATGAAATTACAGTTTTACATAAAATTAAGTTCAATGGTGTTGTGGGGTGATGTATTTTCTTTACGAAAGGCATTAGAAAAAGTCAGTGAACATACAGATGAGGCCCTGTTAGGGGGTATGCATGTCCCCCGTCTCAATTTCAAAGCAAATCATGTCACAATTTTGTAATGTTATCACATCCCTGTCGGAATTTCACTAGAGCAGCTGTCGTTCGTCGCCAGTTCGTTGATCTTGTGTTGCCGTTTTAGGGCCATGTCGCTCGTCGGAATTTACTCCTAACATGGCCCCACAGATTATGGCAAACATGCTATTAAACTGAGCTGAAACAACGACATCTAGATCTAAAAGAAATAACCGAAACAAAACAACAGAAACAAACAAACACTGACAAGTGCTCAGACTTGAAGGGTATACTTCATTTTTGAGGTTCAGTGTTTGATGAGGAAGTAATTAAATGTAATTAAAATGTTTAATTAAGGGGTGCAGTGCCAGCGAGATGAGGTTGGAGGACAGAGGAATAGAAACTTTCATTCATCAAATTAAATGTCTAGATTCATCTTCAGCAGGATACTGACATCGTTAACACATACAAAGTATTATGGAAATACTTCAAGAATATATTTATAATATACAGGTGCTTTCTCTGTTGCAGCTCCAGCTCTGTGGAATAATTTGAAGCTTAATGTTAAAAACAGTCCCTCAGTTGCCATATTCAAGCAAAAAGCAAAATCATTCCTTTTTAAGGAGGCCTTTTATTTAAAAGATGATACATTTATATTTAATTTTTTTTATTATAGTACTAGATTTCTAAAGAAAATAATTTTAAATTTTATCTTGTAAGCAGCGCCTTTGAACTTTTGGAAAAGGCGCTATAAAAATATCTTATTATTATTATTATTATTATTATTATGTAGATGGCTTTGAGGTCACCTCTGTCTTATCCTTGCAGTTTACGAAGACAAATTTTCAGACTTGGTTGTTCAGATTGTTTCGCTCCTGCACCCAAGTTAGTAAATATGAAATTTCAGCTGGATATTAGCTATGTTCAACAATTTACATACATTTTATTGGTCCTAACTTTGTTTACAGTACATTTTTTACACAAATAATATCGCAAATATTTTCTAACTAAAAAATTAATAGACAGAAAAAAGTCAGTGGGAAAAATAATTTGTGACCCAAGCAGGTCACCTATCCAAGTACTCAACCCGCTCAACCGGGCTTAACTTTCCGCAGGGCAATAACTCATTCCCAGCCCTAACCAAGTGGAAAATCATCCTGAATTCCAGCCTATCGATTGTGTCTAGACAACATACTCCTTTGTTGGCAGCAATTGTTATTATTGTTTTATTATTACTAATATGCCTACTACTATTATTACTATTATTATTAGTGTTAGTGTTAGCATTAGCATTAATGTTAGCATTAGTGATAACTAGAGTTATTGTTAGTGTTAGTGTTAGTGTTATTGTTAGTGTTAGTGTTAATGTTAGTGTTAGTGTTAGTATTAGTATTAGTATTAGTATTAGTATTAGTATTAGTATTAGTATTAGTGTTAGTATTAGTATTAGTATTAGTATTAGTATTAGTATTAGTATTAGTATTAGTATTAGTAAATACAAATCACAGATTAAGAATGTGTTCGAGAATTGTAATCTTGGATAGATCTTTTATATCTGATTTACTGTAGTAATCGGCCAGGGAAAACTAAATCAAGCCGTGAGAAGTCAAGGAATTTGAAAGTCTGGTTTGAGTAATTTCCATGGAATAGAAAAGGGTATCTTTAATACATGGTTGAAAAATTTCCAGGGCTGATAACGATGAGCATATTTTCTCTTCAGGGTATAAACGATATACGCATTGATCGTAAAGCAATCCCAAATGCAACCCGACGCTTCTGGTCAGTGCTCAGTAAGATCCCCAACTTGTTGGCCAAGGGATCTTGGAAGCATCTTGATGTTCAGATGACTAACTACCACAAGGCAAGATTGGAAAGCCTTCTGTCGGTAAGCTTTTTAGTTTTTTATTTTCAAAACATAGTTTTGTCTTTTAACTCGAAGACGCACTATAGAAGGCAAAGTACCTAAGGTGCACCTCCCTCAGTTGTTAATCAACCAATGAGGTGTACGGAGCTCTGCTTTCAAACTCACAAATTTCCAATTCAAATTACAGAACAGTAGATAAAGCAAGAAAATGTTTCAGTGCTCTCCTGGTACAATACTAACTTTCTTAGCTAAAATAAGTGCGAGAATAGTGAACAGAGGGAAGCGAATATCTTAGTAATTACTTCCAAGACTGTTTTAAAATCGTTTAGATTCTCTCGATTGTTTAGTTTCAAGTTTGAATTTCGCGCGATAGAATACGTCTGGATGCATTCAAGCGGATCATCACATGTTGCAGTGTTGTGAGAGAGATGTTCGCCCCACAAAGGCCGTGTGACAACTGAAGGTGTCACACTCCCGGCAATGGTCCTTCTGTAGTGCGTCTTCGTGTTTAAAACTGTTTGTAGAACGTGTTTTTCCTAATAGTCGAAGGTGTAATCTCCTTTGGTAAGTTTGTTATAAGGGCAATTCCACATCAGAGTTGAAAAAAAATCACATTTTTTAAACTAAGGACCTTGGGATAAAAGTGGACTTTTTTCAAATCTATGTAGTTCAAAGTTTAGGAAAATAATAAAGTTGGCTTTCTGTGTCCCCCAGGGGGGGACCCCTGGGTGCTAAAATTATAACAAAAAAAAATATTGTTTTTTTTATGTCTGAATGTAACGTCCACAATGAAGGATTGCCCATAAGGACTGTTTTGTTCAATATTTTTCATGTATAATTTGTTTTAGTGCTTTCAGAATAAGGCCTGCTTAGAACCTTTTACGTTCTCAATTTCTGAAGATTATGTATTACTTAAAGGAGAACTGAAGTTAAAATCAGACGTGAAAGTTAGACCTATGTATGTTTGCTCAGACGCAAATAGTAACGTTGATTGTTTATTCCGAAACTAAATAACGATAATGACAAAATTAATTAGAATAGAAGAGCGTCTAAGATGGTAAGATCTACAACAATAACCCAACTGTTTTATTTGCACTTTCTAATAATAATGACAATTACATCAAAGAAGAAATAGTATCATAATCTTGAGTGGAGAACACCTGTAATAACCATAACTCCATAAGGGCTAACCAAGACAGGTGGCCTTTACGTGAGAATATTACTGTAAAATACAACACTGTAAATATGCACTGCCTGACTCAGCCTTATTGCCAAATAAGCCTCTGGCTTTGGCTTTTCCATATAACGCCACCACCACATTTGTGCATTTAAGAGACAATAAAAAAAGGAGGTCCGAAACTTGATTTGGAAAGTAGTCCGAATAATACTAATGGGTACATTGTAATTATTATGACTCTAAACTTAACAAGACAGTAAGTATGAGCCTAACATGTTAGGCAACATAACAACATACAAGGCACATTTAGACTAAGCTGTGTCGAGACAGACTTCCTTGGGCTTAATTAAGGATAGAAAGTAAATGCTTTTTTGGCAGAGTGGTATGTATCTGAGAGATGTACTGGATGATCTTGGCCGTCGCAAACTAAGGGATGTGATGGACTTTGAATGGAGAAGAAACATTCGATTTTATGGTCTTGGACAGAGTCGGGGAAGAGGTGCGTATTGATTATCTTAATATGTGTGTTTCTGATTTCACAGTCTGAAGATGGGTAACTATGTCCTCCACAATTCACAGGAAGTCTAAAAATAACAGATTACTTTGATAGTTAAACACTAAAGAGATAATGATGAACCGTTTAGGAACGTGGATCGTCAAAATTGGGGAAGATTAGAAAGGATTACAAACTCTCAATTTATTTTTGGTCCAGTCTAGACATTAAATAAGTTTAACCCATGCGCTGACAAAATTATGTTTCTTGTATTTAGACACCTCATGTTTTCACATAATTCAACTAATATATAATCATTTTATCGTTTCGTGTTGTCCTGTTTAGCTTACAACTCGTGTTTCATGACTGTAAAGGCTTATCCCTACAAATAGCCGTAATATAGCCCCTTTAACAGAAAAGAAGCTTACAGCACTCCTGGTAATGACTAATGACTAATTTGCAAAGCATAAAACTATCGTATGTTTACATGGAGGGTCAGGTTATAGTATGGTGAAGCAAAAATGAAAATGGCGCGGGTTCTTTGATAACCATAATAATTATAACTAGGACTGAAATCAGAATCATCAGTATCACAATCACAATCACGACCACATTTACAACATCGCCATTGTCATCATAGTCATTATAAACAAGAACAAATTGTTTTACATGATGCCATCAATAGCTTAGATAATATACCAGACAGAACGTCCAAAGAAATGCAGTTCCTCGAAAGACAACCATACTTAAAGGGGCTATGGGCTATAAGACATTTTTGCGATGTACGAAATTCTCCACAAATCACAGGAAATTTAAAAATAACAGGTTACCGTGGTAGAAAAACACAAGAGAGATTATGATACGTCAAAAAGGAACGTGGATGGTTAACATTAGGGAAGATTCAAACGGATTACAAACTCTCATTTAATTTCGGTCCAGGCTAGACATTAAATGCCTTAAAGCCATTCGCTGTCAAAATTGCATTTCTTGTATTTATACACACTTTCGGTGTTTACACTATATACCCATTTAACCATTTCTTGTCATCCTGTTGAGCTTACAACTTGTGTTTCATACATATCTGACTGTGAAGGCTTTGTTCCTGACATGTCTTGAGAGCATGCGCTTTACCGTGACATAGCCCCTTTAATAAACAAAAACGTAATACCCATTAGACTGTATTACTACTTACTTCTTCCTCTCCGAAGTAGGCAAACTGGTGGACGAACCAAAAATACTCAGACATGTTCTTGATGTGTGATCTAACATTCTGCTCAAGCTGTAAGAGAAACATAAAGCGAAGTTATATCTCATAAAATGTGTGCAAGTGTTTGACAAGGGCTTCCAAACACAAAGGAACATGAAAGCATGAGGCCACTTCGTATAAGCGCTTACATTGTTCTAAGGTGTTTGGAACGACTCATCAAACACGATGCACAAGTTTTTGAAACAACTTCTCTAATGAACCAAGTCATTGAAAATAGCCCACGAAAGAATCTTCTGGATGAATTATATTTGGATGATACTTCATGCAAATGATTAGAACAAATGACATTCACTTTTTATGTGAAACTTTGCGTAAAGCACCAGATGACCCAGTGGTAGTGTAGAAGTAGATATTGTGTAGTAATCGTAGAAGTCAGGGTTTAATCGGAGACAATTCAATTCTCATTAGTTTGCATTTGTTGCTTCATAAATACGTTCAAATCAATTATCCCAAGCAAGTGTTTGACGCTGTTTCAAGATTCGTCCACCTGACCAAATCTGGTGCACTGATTGGCTCTATATATCATAACTAATTAACGAGTTTTAGAAGATGCAGATCAAATACACATCAGATGGCTTAATTATTTTCCAGTGAGACTTGAGACTACAGGGCATAATTTACATTATTATAATTATATGACATTACAATATGTGAAAAAGAGATGAAATATGGTATAACGGCTACATTTTGTGAAACAATGGGTACTAAGATAATACAATATTGACAGTAATTAAATTATCAGATATATAACGTTCAGGGAGGAAAGGAGATGTCGAGGAAGAGGGGGAAGTAATTCGAAGTGTCTTGAAAAGTCTTGGCAAAACTTATTACCACCAACCCGTTCTTGCAGTGTTTCAAGATCTCACTTAAAGCTGCTTTCCAAGAGGAGGCAGGTCTAACGTTTGTTGCTTCAAATATATATGTACAATACTTTTGAAACACATGAAAACATCAAACTGACTCGAGCAAGAATCAAATCCACCACACTCTGATCACATGACCTGTAGGTGCTTTAAACACTGAGCTCCCAAGGCAGCCACGGTGGCAGAGGGAGAACTACACCAATTCTTAACAAATTTGAAATTCTTAACTCTTGAAGATGTGAACTGTTTCTTTTTGACGCTTGAATACAGTGGTTGTAAGTCTTACCATTCCAAGGAATGTCTTCATAAATCTTGTAATACATGAAGAAGATCCAATTTCGTCTGACTCAGAATCCATCTCACTGTGGCAAAGGTTCCAAAGTATATCATTACAACTTGTAATAAAATATAGCAACAAAACTCATGTTGTGACATACATGTAGCTATAGTGAAGGCAAAGTTACAAGAACGATAACTATTATATCAAACGGCACAACTCTGGCCACTTACTCTTCTGGGCTCTGAGAGTAAAAACTCAACTGACTGGGTCTCACCACTTGAAGAACATGAATGCACAAACGTGCAAGCATCTGCAAGAAACAAAGATGACGAGCAACAAGCATGAATACCAATAGCCACTTGCAATAACTGCACTGTGCAAAATGATTAGTGGGCATAATGAATGAATGATTAGCAGTATATCAAAACATGCTTCACTACAGAAACTGGATATTTGGTGTGGGTAGGGGAGGGAGTATTTCTACCCTGTGCATAAACCTACATTTACGTTAACCTTCTTCAGTAGTACATTTGTCATTCAATTTTCACTAACGCGTATGTTCACCACCACAACATTTATACGTAGAAGTAAACTGAGTAATCACAATCAGGGTTGCCACTCTTAACTAGACATGAAATTCAGGGACTTTCAAGGATCTTTACAAGCAAATTCAAGGACCTTTTGTGGAAAATAAAACGTAACAACAGCCACATACGGCAATATGGGAGGACTGACCTGTTTGAAGTCTCTTTAGAATGATAATATTAATATCAAAATAATCAACTCTACCTTTAGAATTATATCAAAAATAAAAACAATTTTTTTAGGGGACACAATTACAGTTCACATCCTCACCTGACGAATGTGTTGCACAGGGCACTTAATGAAGCCCTGCTGGAGCCACCAGTCATCCTGGGCCATGCAGTCAAGAAACCACTCACACGCAGCTGTACTGTGCTCAAAGTGATCCATCAACAGGTCCACCCAGTTCTTCAGCAGAGGTTTCTCCTTAGCATGGATAAGTGTCTCCAGCAAGAACGAGACGCCGAGTTTGATATTGGAAAACATTGCCTAATGATGCAAAACAAAGAGAAAGCAAGATAATTGTTATATGTTTGTACCCTTTAACATCTGTTCATTCATATGATCGCTTGTGTTAAAATGTTATGCATCTATTCTCATTACAATCACCACCGAATTTGAAGCGCACTCAATAACTTTAAATACAGAAAAAGGAAGGAGTTGTAGTAGTATCTGTGGCATATACAAGTCCATATACATGTACAGATATAATTATTATATATTATTATTATATAGATACAGCAAAATCCCGCATTAAATAACTTTCCTGAAATTTCCTGAAAGATGAAATTTTAATATCATTTAATATATCATTACATATCACTAATTACCATGAGATATCATTAGGTATCATTACATATCACTAATTACCATGAGATATCATTAGGTATCATTACATATCAATTAAATAAGAACCAGTTGCAGGGTTGGTGTTTGCAGTATCTATTTATGGTAGACTTTCAATACTAGTTTCCCTGCTATTCACACTAACAGAAATTCCACATCACTGATTTTAATGGCAAATTGGTCGTATTTTTAATTATTGTGAAAGGTAGTGCATGTATAGTAAGGAACTCTAGCCAGTCATCTGTCCAGGCCTGGAAATCATTGGAAAACTAAATATGCTTACTAGATAACTTGCAATGTTAATTAATCAATCCAGTGCTGACATTTAACAATTATTGGATGAGGTTGAGCATGATAGCGAGAATTATCAAAGACGAGGTTTGTGTTATCTGTCGAAGCCGAAGGCTGAGGCAAATAACATAAACAGAGGCCTTGATAATTCGCTATCATGTGAAAACCGAATCCAATAATTGTTTTATTATACATCTGCA
>JANVCH010053645.1:0-11123 GCA_025505405.1 Epizoanthus rinbou
GACAACATTGTGGGGAGGGGGTGGGAGAGACACACCTTGATACCTCAGGAGAGACTGCTCAGTAATGGGGTAGGGGAGACAAATTTCATTGGTGACAGGAGAGACAACTCATTAAAGGGGTGGGGGAGACAACTCTCAATGGTGGGGTGGGTCAGATACACCTTGAAGTTGTGGTGGGAGAGACACCTCTGTGGTGGTGGAACTGATAGTCAAAAACGAGAGAGCATTCATGAATGCTATATGCTATAATTGCTACATAGAGGATCTTACATGGCTGTGCGAACATATTTTTATGGCTTTGAATGTAGTAGCACACGAGTGAGTACAGCAAACGAGTGTGTTGCAAAATTCGGTACAAGAAGATAAAACTATCTTCAAGCAGCCATGTAAGTTTATTGTTATCATTTGAAAATCCATAAAAAATTAACTTCTGAACCAGTGAACAGGAAAATCATGTAAAAATCCATCATTAACTTCTGAGCCAGCGAACAAAAATTCAGCTGACTTTTGTTAAAAAAAACAGAAAATAACCATTACAATATTTTATTAATTATAATTGTACAAAGATATGACTTTTATCAACACTGTTAATACTCGTATTCATTCGTATGATAAACATCTAATCCATATTATTACATCTACATGTACACACATGCATGCCAGCTGTACATGTGTCTAATGCAGTACATATATATATTAAATATTATCCCTGCAACTACATTTAATTACAATTATAAATAAATGCTAACTTAATGCAACCTACGTGGATTACACACCTTTTTCCTGGAAGAATTTTTCAACTGGATCAACGAGCATATTTAACATTTGCTGTTGTTCATCTGTTAGTGGCTCAGGAAATGGAAAGACTTTATCCTGCGATAATTAAGAGATTAAAATATTTCTTGTAACTATCAGTCTTCTATATATGTACATAGATAATTATATACTTTCTGGAATTCTCAGAATTCTTGAATGCTGAACTTATAATTATTGTGGGAAAATATTGTAATTGCTATGAATGAACTTTGTCTTGGTGTTTATTGGTAATAACTCTTTTCTCTAGATATAACATTACATAACTACTAACAGTGATTTTGCTGTTTACAAGGAGTAAAAGAGAAACATCCATGCATGCACCACTTTATACTAGCTAGCTATAGAATAGGCTTATCAGAGCTGGAGAATAACTCCAGTTTCTGTAGCAAGAAGCAACTTAACTGAGTGTACGTGAGAGTAGTTAATATATTAATTACTATACTTCCCCTGGAAGTTACCCCCCAGCATTTTGTCAGGGTTTAGTCCCCCATCAACTTGCTGGGAATACATGTACATATATTTACAACTTACAGCATACTATGAGAGTAAATATCATGCTCAATTAGCCACTTAGTTAATAGGCAAATGAATACAAGTGTGACCAGTAGTGACTACGATTGAACCCTCAATCTTTTCAGGATTGCCACCCATTGGGATACAAAAAATTCCCCTGACTTTCGCCTGACTTTCCCCTGACTTTCTCTGACCAACAGCTAATTCTCACTCACCTTGTTTGTGGCAAGTTGTACAATGAAAACTAACAAACAATTTATTTTTTTTTGGGGGGGAGGGGAAATATAACACCACATTCAAGACACAAATAATCAAAATGAAAGCTCGCATCATGCTAAAATAAAATTCCCTGACTTTTCTCTGACTTTAAGCAGGAATTTAGAATTTCACTGACTTCAGTATTAAATATTTCATTTTTCCCTCAGACCTTGCTATTGACCAGTAACATTGCAGTACTTGACTTGCTGTTAGCAACTTCTAGTACATTAAACTGTGGATGTACAGGCAGTTATGCTGTGCATTGTAAACAATTGCGCTATTGTGTGGGAAGTAGTACATCTGTGGTCACGTGCTGGTAGTAACACGTTAAACTGTGCACAAGTTACACGAGACAGTGTAAGAACCTGTGCTATTGTGAAGAAAGAGTTTAGAACAGCTATGGTAACTTGCTGGTAGTCACAAGTAGAGACTGTGCTGTTGTGTGGGAAGTAGTACATCTGGCCACGTGCTGGTAGCAACACGTTAAACTGTGCACAAGTTACACGAGACATGGTAAGAACCTGTGCTATTGTGAAGGAAGAGTTTAGTACAGCTATGGTAACTTGCTGGTAGTCACATGTAAAAACTGTGATGTTGCGTGGAAATTATATAGTACATCTTCGGTCATTTTAAGGTACTAACATCTTTTAAGAACTGAGCATACTTCGATACTTACATACTTTATTCACATATCCCCTGCAGGGCTTTTCATATATCATTACATATTATATAAATAGAAAAGTATATGTGTGGCAGTGCACGTGCTAGTTGTTACATTGTGTGGGAAGTAGTACATCTGTGACCACATGCTGGTAGGAATACAGCACGTTAAACTGTTTAGTTGTGCATAGACGGTAAACTAGTACATCTTTAATAGTCACTTGCTATAGTTGTAAGACATTATTTTGTGCTAGTACACAGTACGTGTATATCAGCAGTGAGTGAGCCACACTGTAAACACATAACACGCCAAACTGCGCCATTTTTGCAGACTCGACTGCAGAATGCTGAACTACAGGCTGCTCAGGACGCAAAGAAGAAAGGTGTGGAACGGAAGAAAAAGGAGATGGAAGAGAAACGCCAAGCAGAACTCAAGAGAAAATTGGATGAAGAGATGACAACAAAGCGAACTGAAGTGAGGGCTTTACACACGCCATTTTCATACATGTGTTCATCCCTATAAACTCTTACGGGTTTTCCAGTTGCCTTTATTATCGCAATAGTTTGTGAGATCCATGTTTTGCTGAGATATTTTAAGATAGCTGTGTATATTAAGACACCATGGGATTTTGATGTGAGACAAAGTGTACGAGGTCAGGCATCACCTGAGCTTATCTAATTGTCTAACCTGAATAGTCCAATTTCGTATTCGCAATTTCCCGCTGATTACAATGACTACAGACTCATTTGTACAGTGTTAGCCTCGACTAGGTGTTAAACATTCACAAATACCAGCGAGAAGGAGTAAAAGATGCACCTCCAACAATACACAGAATTGTAAATGGCTCGTATCTCCGTTGGTATTTTTTAATATTTCGCGCCAAATTGAGGTTACCACTGTACAGATGAGTCTGTAGTCATTGAAATCAGCGGCAATTGCGAATATGAAACTGGTCTATTAAATATCAGAGTTATTCGCAATGATGCTAAGTAATTTCATGACTCTCTCTATCTATGCACAACTACAGGCCACTCTTAGCATTGATACAAATATCTTTCTTTCGTCATGTACAACAGCGTTATTATTACTATTATAAGACACTAGCGATGATAAGAAGTTTATAAGATAAGAAGTTTAATAAAAATTTAACAACGTTGCAGTCTAAGAGACTGAATTGCATCATATTACATTAACTAAAGTGATCCTTATTAAAAAATTACAATACTTAGTAAGATACAATATTGTTAAACAGCATGGTTCTATGGCAAAATGATAAAAAAGTGGTACCTTGAGTTCACCAAGAGTGCAGCTCTTGGGAAATGCTTTCAGCAGTTCAAGATAATCGCTATCGCCCAAAATTATAGAATACGTAATAGACAAGAGAACGGGTTCGTGTTCTACGCCTGGGCGGACTGACGTTCCATCCACCTGAAAAACAAATATAACGTCCTTTATATAATAACCGTTGTCGAGTCTTCTATGTTGCATATCAGAATTATTTTCACAAAGGAAATACTGTGACTTCTCCGGACCTGAACAATCCGACTGTTTGGGATCTTACAATAAATGAGCTCTGATTGCTAATAGTTGATAAAAAGTAACAAACTGTGGTTATGATTACTTTATACCTTATTTTCGAATTGCTTTACATCAGAAACCCAAGTTGAAAACCAATAATCCAAAACCTCGTATAATAAAGTTCTCAGCCGTAGGTTATTACGTTCAGTCAGTCATGGTGCTCGTATAACTGGCTAAAATAGAAAACCCAATTCAATAAACCACTGTTCTGGAAAGGATAAAACAATTTAACATCACACTCACAGAGGCGTAAGAGCAACGCAAAAGGAGGGGATTTACCAACTGAACACATAGTTGAATGAAACAATAGATTCGTAGATAGAATTAATAATAATAATAATAATAATATTCTAATAATAATAATAATAATACATGGTGAGAGTTTTCTATTCGGCTTTCATCATGGCACTTACTACAAGCAAAGTGCTTGTTGCCAATTTATAGAAGAAGATCAATCTGTGTGAACTAGTTCTCTGCGTCACTAAACAGATGGATCAAGGAATGAACTTGATCAACTAATAGTTTTAAATATGGCTTATATTTTCTCACCTGAGTATATCCATGTGGAACTTTGTTTGAGCGAAAGTGAAATATGAGTGATGGGTGAGTCAATATGTTGTTCGGCATATATATTTTAATCAAGATTACGGGGAGTACGTCATTAAATAAGATGCAATAATACGGGGATGGTTATAGGATATTTACATTATATAATAGTATTTGTATTTTAGGATTTATGTTGTAGAATAATGGAGGGACATTCTGCAATGATAATGTCAAGTCCAGTCACTGGTTTAGAGAGATCATTCGTATTTACTGAGCTCTGAAACCAACAAGTTCATACCAGTTACTCATACCAGTTACCAGTTGTTGTTCAACTATAAACTTAAGTACAAATTTAGGGAAGCAAAAATGCAAAAAAAACTAATTAAATGTTTTTTTATATACATTATTGTATTAGGTAAAATGTTAATGATATCAATTTATTAGCATCTGTTCTGTTCTAATGTAATTTCATTTCCCCCAAAAGCTTGAATTTATCGCCGTACTTGAGAGCTTTATCAGCTATCCTAATCGTTTTTGAGATTGTTCCAACTACAACGACTATATTCAAGGCGTACCAAGCCGATTCACAGCAACTAACATGTTCAATGGTTCTTCCACTCAATCAGTGCCACAAATTCAAACGTTCTGTATATACCAATAATTAGCCTCGTCTTTTACATAATGTTGTTCACTATTCCGTATTCATTACCTTTTTGCCGTTCCAGACAAAGACTTTTGTGCCATCACAGATTCCGAATTCCATAACTGATTTATCTTCATCTGTTAGCATGAAATATAAATGGAAAACCGCAATTTCTAACATAATGTAAATGATAAACAACTTGCACAATACTACATATACTAGTTGACATCAGAAGCTACATCTGACCTGGAATCTCCTGATAAAGATGCAAGCCAGCTGGGAGATCCTTGGTAGTATGCAAGGTAAACGTCTCTGATCCCTGGACATCTGATGGGACAATCTAATAA
The DNA here is from genome assembly GCA_025505405.1 of Epizoanthus rinbou. Classification (NCBI taxonomy): domain Eukaryota; kingdom Metazoa; phylum Cnidaria; class Anthozoa; order Zoantharia; family Epizoanthidae; genus Epizoanthus; species Epizoanthus rinbou. The sequence continues at coordinate 5,363 of JANVCH010053645.1, forward strand.
GGTCATAATATTAACCTGAGGTACTGGTTACTGTTTAAGATATACTACTAGACAACATAAATAAGTTGCAAACTGCACACTAGCCCATAGCGATACCAAAATAATTTTTTCTTCTTATTATAGCTTTACTTTGTCAGGTCAGTATTTAAACTTTTTAAGTACTCTAACTTCAAAGAATAACATCGGCAACACGAACACAACAGCAAAATATACTTATGATCACATAAATCATAGAAGAAGCACTCACCTTTTTAACGGCATTTCTCAGATCTTTGGTACTTTTTCTCCGATCTAACGTTATAACAGCTGGATCGGTACAAATACCCTGGAATTGGAAAGTTCTGAGTTGTAGTTGTTATATTACGAAGCAACTAAATTAATTACAACGCTCATATAAGAACATGGTCGATACTTGACTATTCAGTCCGAACATGAATGAGAACCAAAAGGGGGGCTTCTTTTATACCAAAGTTGCCCCGCAGAGTATTCGGTAGAGCGCACATGTTGAGTCGGTGAGGATCAGACTTATGGACAGAACATCAAGGGACTTATACTTTTAAAATATACCTGTCCACCAACTTTTTGTACAGATATTCTAATCAACCAGTAGTTTAATCAACCAACCTGTTTTAACACCAGTGCTCCGTCTTTGACCGTATAATGAAACGAGAAGTGAACAGTTAAACAAATCTGGTTTAGGGCAACATCATGATCTTCCCTGGAAAATAAACGCTGGAATTAGCCTCAATTAATCAAACAAATACCAATAGTTCACAAACTACCAACTATCGGTACAGGAATGGACACTGACACAAGATATCCGCGGTGTGACAACATAATCCTCTTGTGTGTTCGCTGCTCCTACCAAAAATAAAGAAGGACGAAAACAGACGACGTACAATGGAGGATAGAAGACAGATGGCCAAATGGACGGACATACGTTGTTTTACATTATCTGGCAAAATTAGTACCTCTTTCTTTCAAGCTCTTTGTTCATCCCTTCCACTTCAGCAACAAGATAAACGGGCAACACCTGTTTTAGACGATCTGAAATAGATACCAATCACAGAACACATTTAGCAGATTTCCGTGGCGAACAGTCACATTCCTGAAAGTCATTCATGTGCTCGCAGTATGCATTTTCTTACTTGAAGGTAAACATTTTTTTATGTATGGGGCAATGGATTTAACCGTTGAGTCGTAATCAGTGCAATACGATCAAAATGAAAATTGGGATGCAAATATTTTAGAAGGCAAGGCACAAATGGTTTGGTAATAAAGTACAGTATAACACATTGGAAAAAGATTATAATTAAAAACTCAAAAGTGATTTCTGCATATGCTCAGGACCTAAAGATATAGTAGAAGTACGGGGCGTTATCAGAGCCGACACTTATAGGCCTACACACTAACTACTAGGCCACCACATCTCCACACAAAGGTAGGCGGAACTGTTCAGTAATTCTACAATACTGTTGTGGATAGTAATCTTCATTATATTATATTATCTGTTTGGTTTCACCACTTCTGACGATGTTGTCTTCCTATTGAAGACAATTACAATTTCAACCAAGTAATATTTTTGAAAATACAATGAAACAGTCCTGACATTGTCCTGCAAAAAGTATTATTAGTTCAGTCCTTTTGAAATTGAAATCTTGGCAATAACAATTTAACAAAGCGATAGCAAAGCATATCGAAGGCAAAATGGTCTTTTTATCTATTTTCGGTGTTCTTCAAATGCAAAACCAGATAAATTACCAAGTTTGTCCGTTGTGTTATGCAAGTGTCTCTTCCTATAGAACAGCATGTAAGCACTCTCCTTGCCAGAGAACTGAGACTGGATGTCTTTCTCTCTTATACAAGATACTCTTGAATCATTGAAATCAAACCAGGCAGAAGCGTCCGTGCTGTTGAGAGAAAGATGAACACTGTATTCCAAGCATATTCTACTTAACGTTCTACACAAGAGTGAATCATATCCGTTCATTATTTGAACTCTTTTTTTATTCGGTAATATTTTAATAACAAACATAGACGTTTTCCTTTAAATCTTTAAATTATGATAAACCTCTTTGTGACTAGGAAACTTCAAACATTTACCCATAGACAATTCGAGCAGTATCTGTGGCCATGATTCCGATTGATTCTGTTACTATCAACATTAAATTAGCTTGAAAATTACATCGAATGATCACCTATACAGAAAAGTAGGACTTTCCTTACTATACAAGCCCAAAATCACAGTTCAGTGTCTTGATATTGCTTTCTTAGTTTACTTTGTGTTTCACTCCTTTAACTAGACTGCTAAACAGTTCCTATTTTGGTACAAAATGTCGAAAATGTGCAGGTTAAGAATGGTTACCGTAAAGATACCAAATAAATTACAAATCCAAAAAGGAAAACTGATCAGGAAAGGAGCACGAGGCAACACATCCAATTTCTGACACTGATACCTCTCCACTCTGCCAATTTGTTCACATTTCACTCTCACATTAATACTTTGTGACCAAGATCTATATTAGACAAACCTTCCTAGCATCTCAGGGAAGTTGAGAACAATAACAGCTTCTTTCAAGCACTACCTTTCAACGGCTGAGAAGCCACAAGGCTTTTCTTCTACTGCGGGTTTCACTGAGTGTCCACCTGTATTATTCTGGATTCCTTTTCTGTCAGTCGGAAGGCATTTGTGAGACGTTTTCTGAGTGGTATCTTTTCCAACACTCGTCCAGTCTTCTGATCCAACTTGGCCACTGTCATCACTCCTTAACGATATCCAACCATTGCCACAACTAAACACATCAGAATGTTTCTTGAAGAACTAAAGAGAAAGATTGACTCACTTGTAAATAGTCTACTTTGTTTTCAAGAATTAACCATTTGAGATCTGTAATACCTTTGTCAGAGGGCCATACTGACTCTTGTATCGCTTATTCCACGAAAGACCAGTTTGCTTATTCATAGTCTGCAAAACATAATACGGTAATACATGTTATTAGAGTGGATGATTGAACTACTACCGGTGAGGAATTTATAAACTATAGTAAGAGAGTAAGGACAGTCATTTATTTTCCTTTCCTTGGAACTGGCTTTCCGTGTGACTAACGGCCGAGAATTCCTGAAGCATGCACAAAATAGCAACCTGTGTCTAAGCGAATGTTCTTGAAATTTGTTGTTTTTACGAAGTTCACATTGGAGACGGTTATGAAGCAAACACGAATGCAACCACTACAAAAAAAGCTGTTCCTTTTCTTGCCTTTGCGATTAAGCTCCCACATACTAACCTTTCCTATATCCTTTCCTCACTATACATAACTAACATTACATTGACTATTACATAATAATACTTTAAGTGGAGAAAAAATATAGACATACGTTTCTTCACAAAAACCTTGTTCAGCTGAAAATACACCAGAAAACGTTCATGATACAAGATTTTCTATGTTTATAATAAGCCGAGCATGAAACCTGGTGCCTGTGGCAGTATAATCATTTATATAAGATTAAACGGTATTGAGACTGCGAAGATAGAGGAATAGAACCCCAGGTACGCCTTTCCAGGATCTATACAATGTAGGTGATTCTATTCTGAGCGAAGTAAGCCAATTACGTACCATTTCTGTTAACGAAACAATGTTTGATTGTCTACAGTGATCTTAAGTTACCCACAAATCGTTGGGGAACAGTACAGAGGTCACATATAGCACGTTTGGCTAACAAAGCAAAATCGTCTACGAAAGTTACTTCTTCCTCTCTAAACAAATCAGACACGCAGTCCAAACATGGGTTAATACGTGGTTAGCTCAATCAATAACATCTCTAACTGTTACTTGGAGGGCTTAAATTTCAGTTTTACCAATCGGTAAATTAACAGCACCTTCCTCACCCCACCCATCACTGGCCATGGATATGCGTATGCATGCATTAATTGAGTAACTAGTCTAGTCTCTTCAGACACTCTGGAAGAGAACTGACAGAATTCTATATAACCAATTAATGCACTACTGATCGTAAAGAATGTAGATATCAAGCATGGACTGTATTATATAATGACAGTAAAGGGAGTTGCCAGTGATTTTATTTCCATTTCTCTATGGTATCAATGTGTGCCGTGGAATACACGTATATAGGCAACGCACAATATAATTATATTGCAACAATAATAATCGCCAGTGTTGGGTAAGATGCTTACCTGACACAGCTGGTCCAACGTAGCCGAGCCTCCGAGCTGTATTAACAATGCCCTCATCAAATCTACAGGATTATCACAACTGACAACCTCGTCTTGACCGGCCTTTCCTCGCTGAATTACGTGCACTTCCTCATTCTCCTATAAGAAAAACATAAACCCATACGTGTGCAGTTCTCTTCTAAAGCATCCAAATTTAACTTATTTGTGATCTTGTTTTTACAAAGGTTACATATAGATACAGCTCAATTACATCTAGTTGTATCAATGCTCTCTCCAAAATGCCTCAGCATGGTGCAGCACACCACCCCGTTGATGTTATTGCCAGTACTACTTTTAAAATGTTAAAGATATATTCCAAACGCTGGCACCTTCTTCTGGAAAGAACCCTCTCTAGATATAAAGTGATTTGTAAATTAAAAGTGATTTCTTCTTATGAATTTGAGAAAGTCTCATAAACTGAAAGTTACTTCAGACGATCATCTCCCTGTTTCTATTAACCACGGTGCTCACTTTTTCTCGTGTGAGGATATTGTAAGCAGCAGGTAGACGTTATTTATAGCTGGTACTAGAGTAGTTACTAAAATAACAAAAACTTACAGGCTGTGTCCACACTCCGAGGTTCTCAAAATCGCGAATATATGCATGGTAGTGTCCACCATAGCAACTGCCGCTGCAGAGAAGATAAATAGATATTGCATTGTGAAGAATAGATACCTCTTCAATTCTGTTTCGAAAGCTTTACTGAGTTATCTTTCCCAGTAAAGCCCTGATCAATCATGGGTGCTCTTGTTTGAGTATTAACTTTCATGTGCTCTCATCAGAGTTGAAGTTCATACTTTTTCATACTATTTTCTTGCAAAAGCCTCACTAGCTATAGCTCCAACTAGAGTTTGATAGGGGCTGACGATAATAATCAATTACGTTCAACTCTCACCCCTTTCTCCTCTATGAACCACTCATGTGCTTTTACTATGTTCAAACATGTTTAGGCCCGAGTTGCTTGAACGTCGGTTAACGTTAACCAATGGTTAAGTAACATTTTAAATTTGATTTCTTCATCTAGGAATACGTCATGCGGTGCATATAAAGTATTATTGAAATATTCCTCAGAAACACAATTACGTAAACCCGACATGAAAGTCAAATCCCATTGGTTAACGTTAACCAACTTTTGAGTTTTATACGAAGGACCATCATAAAGATACTCTGCAAATAAAACATTGGAGGCTAAAACAAGTTTCCCCTTTATATTCATAGTCTACTTTACCTTAGTGACTCTACAAGTACACCATTAGAGGTCTAAAGAATGATCCATTATTAAATTGTACGTACTTACCCATGAATTATAACAGAAAACAATTCGTATATATTATCGCCACCTTATGTTGTCAATGTTTAAAGAGTTTTGTTTTGTTTGGAACTATAATTTGATATGCATATTTCTGCTCCGAGAGACAATTTTAGGACGATTCTGGCATATGTTTTAGTAATAGCGAATAACTATTCTGTTAATTTTGATATAATTAGGGAAAAACAATTGTGATAACATAACTATCTACGCTAGCATTT
>JANVCH010053755.1:0-11120 GCA_025505405.1 Epizoanthus rinbou
AACGAACCTTATAAAATTTTGAAAAGTTCATTTTCTCGAAGAAGTCATCAACATATATAATGGGTCCTGTAGCTATAAGGTGGGTTAGCGTTAACCCAGGGTTAAAATTTTAGCTCATGATAGTGATGTCGAGTCAGTTCCGGGGTTTTATTAGCACGGGTTTACGAATTCCTAGATGACGAAATTTCATTTAACATTTGGCCTCCGATCTTGGGTTATAGTTAACCCACTGGCCCCATCAGTACGACCTGCACACGCTACAGTCCTTCTACAACCTTTATATAGGGTTGCGCCGAATGCGTAATCCGGTGCCTATAAAGTATTAGGCATCTGGACAAAACAACTGTACTCGCTCAGGACCCACTTTTGGGGAGGTAGTAATGCAAGATACCAAGGGTCTTCTGAGAGGGGTGGGGAGGGTATACAGGAGACCAGGGGTCCCACAAAAGAGGTGGGGTAGGGTATACAGGAGACCAGGAGTTCCCAACAAGAGATAGGCAGGGAAAACAGAAGATAAATAGGGCTTCGTATGGTGGGTCTTTCACATGGGGTAGGGGGGCTACACCAGATACCATGGGGGTTTGGCCTGGAATGGGGAGGGGGCTATAAAAAATACCATATGTCTACCGGTTGGGAGGGGGGAAATGAAGAGAGACCAAAGGGGCGGGGAGTGTGTACGAAGTACAAAAATATCCAAGACAATGATAACACAACACGCAGAGTTCTCGGTCATAAATATAATTTAGTTTCTGGTACCGAAATATAAAATACATTACATCAACATATCCAACATTTGACAAAGACTGCAAGTGAGCTTTAAACTCCACGAGCTATGTGTTACAACTGGCTAACTAGGTCTGTAGGAGTACTGTTTAGCTAAGCTGTATATGTGAACAGACAAAACTTTAGACTTCATTTTCTGGTGGCACACCCGCCACATTTCCTTTGTTGCACTTTCGACAACTCACAATAACACAGGCTTGGTTTTAAACCTAAATGTTTGCAAATACTTAGAGGAACTCAGGAAAATTACCCAGAAAAACTAACCTAAACTCTTGCTAATTTTTGCCTTGTTCTGTAGTGCACTGCATTCTGTATACAGTGCCGTGACGCGAGCGCACTAATACAGTATTTAGTATCTCGGTGCTTTATAATGTACAAATATCTTACATAAAGCTATGGCAGGTAATGCAAATTTACACAGCGTGGTCACCACAGTACAAACACTTGACACGTGTTCGCTTCAAGTCCCCATTATCTTTGGTCTGCGGCGAACTACGTTCTACCGCAGGCCAGGTAAAACGTGGGCTCTGGTTACGAGTTCTTCACCGCTGAAAGAACATGAAATGTAACATGATAGAGATTAAAGTCACAGGCCAAGTGTTTGCACTTCCTAATACCATTGTAAAAAAGTGTTTCATTATATGGCGCGTCATAACGTTTATTTCCATAATAACGACTGCCTCATTCTAGCTATCCCAAAGGGTTCTTTAAGCGTGATTGGTTGTCAAGGCCAACAATTCAATTTTTGGCATATAGTTTATTATGGGATGGCTATCCCAATTCGGGAAGTTTTCAAATTGATAGCAAGGCGGACACATTCTAGTAACGATGACAACCTGTAAAAAATCTTACGTAAAGGTCAAATGTCTGACTAGGAACTCAAATTCTTGACGGCCATGTACGCGAATTTCACCGCAAAATCAAATACTGAGGCAAACTGACAAAAATAAAAATATGTGTGTGCTTGGTAGCAAGTAAACTGGCCAAACACAGCTGACATCTTGAAATTTGCATTTGTATAAAAGCAATAGTCTAGGCTAGTGCTATGAACCTTTTGACAAGCGAACATTTTTAATCCATGACGCACTGAACACGAGTGAAAACAATGAATATCCTAAATTTTCTTTAAATATAATTTATTTTTAAAATTTAAGATCAAACTGTATGATAAAAATGATCAAGATTCCTTGACCAAAGCTTTACTCTGCCTGTAAATGTCACAATGGCGCAACGCTGTTGCCAACTTGTGGAATTTGTTTTATGATAAACTTTGTTTTCGGGCCCAGGTTCTAGTCTACTTTCATTTTATTAGCACGCCATTTCTATACAAACTGCAAACAGAAGACAGACTATATCACCTACTTACTCGATTCTGATTCATAGTGTTGAGGACTACTTCTAAAGAAGAATACAACTACTGAAGAGTTTCCAATGCACCAATAACCCTCTCGTCAACCTCTTGCGGCCTCCAACACTGAGTACAAGTTAATTAGATGCCGGCCATACTGAATAATTGTTGTTATGGAATGGCCAGGGGCAATATGGCTAGAATCATGTTCATTCATCAGGACGCATTCCTGTCTACAGTTCTTGAAACATTATGTTTGCTGATGCATCAACATGATTTAATGCCCATACACTTATCCAACATCTGGCTATATACCACTGGATTGTAATGTGGCTTGAAAATCATGACTACATGTCTACACACTTCTCAAAACTGCATGGCACATGAAAAAATGCATCAATACCAATTCCATGTATGCGGGAAAATTGGATTATTTAAATGATACTGAAACAGAGCCAGAAATCAAACCATGACAATGAAACGAAGGTTCTGTGAAACGGTGATATGCGACTCTCGTCTCTATGACAACCTTGTTCCCTAGGCTACGTTAGTTTTGTCCTGCAGCATGGAACAGAAAGGATACATAGCGCGAGCACGCGAGCATTGGGTTAAATGATCACATGTGTATTAAATTATCTCAGTTCCCTTTGTCCCATACTTCAGGCCAACAAGAACACGGAGTCTGTGAACAAGATTGGTCTTCAACTGATACTTTAACTAAAATAAGCAACTTCCGAAGCAACAAAAAAAGTTATTCTCTATCAGATATTAAAGGGGCTATGTCAGGGCTATCTAAGGCATTTTGGCAATATATGAATTTCTCCACAAATCAAAGGAAATATAAAAATAGCAGGTTCCTTGGTAGAAAAACATAAGAGGGATTTTGATATGTTGTAAAGGAACGTGGATGGCTAAAATTGAAGAAGATTAAAACGGATTACAAACTCTCACTTTAATTTCAGTCCAGGCTAAATTAAATCCATTCGCTGTCAAAATTGTGATATTTGTATTTAGACACTTTGCTTTCACTACAATTAGATATAACCATTTTCTCACTTCTTGTTACCCTGTTGACAACTTGTGTTTCATGACTATGAAGTCTTTGTTCCTGAAATGACTAGAGAGCATGTGCATTACTGTGACATAGCCCCTTTAACAACAAATGAAAGAAATAGACTATGACCTCAAATCCTGATAAATTCAAAGTGAAGAGTAATAACTAAAAGATACCACAATAAAAATCCATTGTACAGTACCTCTAGTCATATTTTGCAACCACCAATGCCCTGAATGTTCTAGCAACAAAATAATAACTTAAAATACATCTTGCTTATGTTGATATCCCACGATTTTCTATACATTATAGGGGCATTCAGTTCATGCTCTGTGTTGCGAGTGAACCTTGAGAAATGCTCTTTAAAAATGCTTTATCAAAATGCAGCAATTATAAATTGAGACTCTTTCCAAATATTTGCTAGGATTCAGTTAATAACTAAAGATATTGGTCTTACAGAACATATATCAATCACCATAATTTTATATTATCAATACTAACAACAAACACAATAACACAGTATAAAATATTTCTTTTCCAATCAGTGCTTCTTTGCAATTTTGATATTTTCTAGGTAATTGAAGTACGCTATCAAAAGGAATGGTTTTTCTTTCCCAATATAAAGATGCGAAAGACAGTTGAAATTGAAGTGAATATGAAATAAATTGGGCAAGTGGACTGTGAGGTAAGTAAGAGAGAATTCAATGGTGTTACTTATCCATCACTCTGCTTGATGATATTTCAATATTCCGTTTTTGTTGCAGCAGATTTCATTTGTTGAAAGGAGCGACACACAACTCTGGTAGGGCATTTACCAACATGCAATGCCCTGGGGTTAGAAAATGTTCAGAGCGGCGCATTTTTGGGCAGCTTATAATATCCTTGGGGGGCTCACGCAACTTGGGTAACACATGTTATTAAGAACCTCATTCCAATAAACTGAATGTAAAAAGTTGCCTTGTGAAACTTCCAAAAATGCCCTACCTTAAAAATTAATCAATTGTTTCCAGAGTTACTTTCTACTCCCAAAAATCAACGTATACAATTGATACACTACTCCAATTCTCCCAACCAGCTGTACGAGATATGCATGAAGACAAGTAAGAAGACTTGAGAATTCAAAACCATACTCCAACTACTTCAGCTTACTAAAGAAAGAATATGACTACTCAAATATAACCTATATTGCTGAGATAATGCTGTACATCTTGTTCTCCACCCTCCCCTCCCCCTCCCAAGTTTGTAGACATATTCTTGTATTTACTCCTTGATTCCTTCATGATCTTTCTAAAACAACCACCAAAATATCGCTCTTAAACACAGTTCACTTTCTAAAAGTACTTTCTCATGGAATTGGAAATTATATGTTAAGTACCTTAAGTTTGTTTTTCTTGTCCTGTTGAAACTATTTTGATACTAAAAACCGAATTATCCTAAATCTTGAATCCCACGAATTTGCAAAAATATTTTTTGTTAAATTGAAATGTCAAATTTAACTGTTTGTTTAAAAAGCAGTTGCTTGGTAAGTACCAATCATTCAAAGGTTTTATGGTAAACTTGTCTGTCATTGGCTCAATCAGTATTTAATATATCACTCCCAACTGTAGTAATGAACCAATCACACTCAAGCCTGTAGTCAGAAAGTCATCACAATGTTCTCTGTCTGGTGAATCCAAGTTAGTGTAATGACACACTCATACATTGGGGCTGTGTTTCAACTAAAATGGTTGCAAAGTCGTGATGTTTGGGAATTCTACAGTGAAAGTTTTAAAGAGCTATATTTTAGTTTACTTTAGAAATGATTCTGGGTTTTGATTTATGATGCTGTATACTATCAGCAAACGTAATATTGACCATTTTTTCTACCTCTGCTGTCCAGTGATCATATAAAACTCTAGGAGACTGTCTCCTACTGATTGGCAAGACAGCACTCACTTGACGTAATGTGTTCTAGGGTACAACAATCATGTGTACTATTGCATATAGAAGTCCGACTGGTGTTCTGGAGTGCCGTCTGCCTTTTCAAACCGCTTCGCTTCCTCCAGCATACTTTCTTTAATCTTCATTATGGCCACCGACTCGTGTCTGTGGTCCTAAAAAGTTAGAAAAAGCTATTTGTCAGTTTTACTTCTAGCACAAAGCAAGGAGTTCAAAACCCATTACGCAGGTCCAGCTGGCACAAGCAGTCAGTTCTCAAATGGAATGCAAAAAATGTTGAAACTAGGTCCAGCCAGACTAGCCCTGTTGGGTGTGAATTTGGCGAGTTTAATATGACTGGAAAGAATGCAGAGACCCACTTTAACATTTCCTGCAACAATAGACAGTAGCAGTTTTCTCAAGCCAGCCAGACCCAACTAAATGGAAAGCATGCTAAGTTTAAAACCATTCAGTGTATTGTTTCCAAGATATCAAAAATAAAATTAAAAAAACAATTCCGTAAAGAGGCAACAGTAAGTTCAAGTTATTGTATTTCATCACTATCGTCAGGAGCTAATAAAGACAGAAGCGGATGAGAAAATGAGTAATAGCAAAACTATTAACAGCACTATCTGATCCACATTTCACATCTTACAAACTTCAATAGACTAGAATTTATGTGCACAAACTTTTAGATTTAATAACAAAGCCCTAAAGTTTAAAGCTCACTGAAATATTTGAAATTTATTTTAATTTACAACAGCAATTTCAGAATACATCTCTTAGGTAATTACAATATCAAGGAAAAACTGTAAGAACGTAGCAAAGACTTTTAGAGCTACTTTGAAGCCCCGAGTACCACCATAAGCCATTTGAAAACAGAACTGAGCAATAAAAATTGTCTATCTCTTAGGTTTAGTAACCCAGTAGCCCAGTTGACTCACATTTTGGCCTGTAAGATGTCACCTTAACTTGGAAAAGTCTGCAACAAAACAAGATTGTTATAATTATAATAAACCAGTTGGACATTCAGCTTTCAGAGAAGCCAAATCAACCGAAACAGTTTACATGACTGGTAGAGTGACATGAACGGGAATGTGGAACATATAATTATTTACCTTACCACGAAAGCAAATGAATGTGACAGTGAATGTAAAGATAAAGGAAATATTATCTTGAGAGTTAAAAACAGTGCTCTCACAAGCTAATAAGCTCAAAATTCAGTAGTTTCATTTAACGTCACTTGAAATGCAAATATTATTCATCAAACATAGAAAATGTTAATAAGTATATTTTAGGCAATTACTATAAAAAATGTTTTAACTGGGCATTTTTTCCCTAGTGCTATAATACAGAAGGAAGGATATTGAATCTAATCACTGTGGTGGTGGTTCTTAATGTCAGTTCAGTGATCACTGACAGCAATTTAACGAGTGAGAGCACTGTACCATGCCCATGTGAAGATTTGCGGCCCTTCCTGGTAAAATTAAACAACATTTTACTCTATAGAAGTGGAAACAAAAGCAAACTAAGGTAGAACAAACAAAAAACTCATGAAAGGGTTGTCAAGTTGGCCAATTTCAAGTTCCAAAAATGTAAGTTCTAAATTCCAAGGGGTGGCCACAAGCCCCTCCCCCCCCTAAAAAAAGAAAAAATCTGCCCCTGAAAATAACTGAATAATATCAGCACATGATTTATTGATTTATGGCCAAACTTGTGCCAATCAAATGACCTATGGTTGGTACAGCTGGTTACAGTTTTGTATCTTTACGAGGTTTTCACCAAACATTTGAGTCTATGGAATATCTCTTCTTAAGTTAAAATTTCAATAATGGTGTGATTTTCTCTTTATTTAAACAAAAAATATACTTTTATGTTCAATTTTATTGTTTATCTTATCAGTTGAACAAGTTCAATGTGTGATTAAAGAGTGCATTCAAAGTGTTATGGCAGATGCAGGCATACATGAAGCATTAACATCTAATAAATCAATTAATTGTCTTTCAGCCCCAAACATAACTGTTGAACTTTCGAATTCACCTTACTAGTCTCCATACAAAGCTTAGACAATGTGTTGGGAGAATTGAAAAATCATCCACAAAATGTATTGCAAATGACACACCAGTGTTCATACTCCTACAGCCACTGGTAGTCAACAGTAAGGACAGTAGCAGCTTTTAGAATATTATGATCTTGATGCTTTGCATCTCAATAAATATTCTGCCACAATTCACTTCAATTTCAAAGAATAATTCTTAAATAGTCCTAGGGCATAATGAAGGTATGCTTTTCTTTGCTATGCTGTAAAACGGACACTTTTTGCATTAAGCTCAATCTTTGATGATCTCATTCACAAATGGCGCAGACAAATCGGAGGGTTCTGGCACCTTTTTCAGTGCTAATTAACTGCAAACTATAACAGCACAAACAGTACATGTACTCCAAATGTAGAAAAACTATATCAAATTTCCATGGGATATATAACTGATATCTCCCAATGATATCCATAAAGACCAGAGAAGATGATTCATTGCAGGTCATGTTTGGAGCTGATATAGATAAAGAAAATCTAAACCACAAAACCACAAGCTTCTCAGGAGGAAACATTAAAAGTGAATGAGTGGGTGGGGACACATGGATTAACTGGCAACTTGCTAGAAAAATAAAAGTATAACTCTCTCACACAAGCTTGCCAAATTTATGTACAAAATTTGACTGAGTGTGTACTGCTCATAACAAAACTCATTATTGACCAAAATAACAATAATTGATAAAACATCCCAAATAATAACCTTAACCCTAACCCCAACCGATGGTACAGCACTTAGAACACAGCTTCTGAACTGTACAGGGTATGAACTATAGATCGAAGTGTTCTGGCATGGTTGTGCTGTCTTCAACCAATAACGGTATTAGCAAACTTTTATTGGTATATAAATAAATAAAATGTGCCAATCATGAGTACCAAAGTGAAGTTACTATTTAAACATTTTGCAGTTATGCTGACATGCTTGTGGCTCTGTACTTCAATTTTCTTTAGAAAGGCAAGTTCACACAATGTGAGTTTGTATGATCCAATTGAGAGAAAGGAAATAGAGATAACTTCTTATGCACAAAACAAGTCTGACTGTTTCAGGTCTTACTTTCAAGATTGGATCTTACAAAGCTGCAACTAGACATATGTGCGATCCTGCCTTGCAGTGGGTGCAGAGGAGGATATATTAACAAAATTTAGCTTGCTTTTAAATATGTAGAATGTAAACAATTTTAAACAAATATTATAACATTTATTAGAATTATTATATCCTTCCATTACTCACTTTCAAATTTAGAGTTGTTTTACTATTTTTAACAGCGTTTCAGCAATAATAAAATAATTGCATTCTGAATGTTTGGACCAAACACTGGAAAACAACCACTGTTGATATATATATCAAACTCCTATAATTGGAGAAACTCAAAATTTCCAGCTCAACTGAGATATAACTTCAGGCAACTTGTAACAAAACATTGAAAGAAATTCAATATGAACTGGTCGAAGAAGATCTTTAAGGTTTTCACATTTCTGGTTTAATCAAGAACATTGTATTTGAAAGACAGGGTGAATCAGATTAATTTTCTTTCTTACATATAGGCCTCCTCTGCACAACGTTTTATTACCTCAAAGAACTCTTAATACAATTACAATGTACAAAAAATGCTTACACTGATAACACCATACCAGCTTCGCTTTTAATACGACTATTAAACAAAGAAGAAAAACATATTACCACTATTGCAATACAGGTTTAACAATTGCCTCTGTATGAGTTCAAGTTCTTATGAAGAGATCTGGCACCTGTAATACCTGAATCAAAACTCTCTTCGGATGCATTACTTAATTCAAGTGAAAAGCAGTTTGACCGGAAAATAAAAGAACTTTTTATAGTTAATTATAACATGAATTTTTGAGGGCCCAAAACAATCACTTACGTGAGAGTGGAGTGAAAATTTCCCTATTCTTGTACTTCAACAGTCACAAGTCTGCCAACTTGGACTATGACATCAGCGAGTTGCTATTCCCAGACTACGGACAGTAAACTATCAAAAGAACAATATGACAAAGGGCCAGGAAACACCAACTCACTGAGGTCACAATCCATGATGGCAAGCATATATGGCTGTCAAGGAGCAAAATCAAGGGAAAGATTTCCCTTTGTTCCCATTTGTGCAATGGCTTTGGACTCCTAAACTTCAGAGTTATTTTGTGTAAGGAGCTGTTTAATTTTGCCAGCCAGTTTTTACTTCAAGATTCCATCCAATCCAAAATAAGTATCATATTTCATTGAATAGGCAACCTGAATACTAACAATATCATGTGAAAAGGAAGGTGTTTATTCAAGTGACAGGCACTTACAATATTAAATAGTAAACATAAAGCTTTGGTATTGTACCCTGTCATTTTCTTATGCAGTAAAGCATTTTAAATATTTTCTAAAGAGCTCAATTTTGTTGTCTTGTGATATATACAGTTGAAAATCTCTAGCAATGAACCTGAACTCATAGATTCAGCATTTCTCAATTCATACAACTAAGCTAAATACATCTTGTAAAATTATGTATACAAAAGTTAAATATACAGATATTTACATAAATGTAATTCAAGTGAACTCAAATGTGAATAGCTTTACCATTGACTATAGATGCATTACAATCCTTAAGCCAAGCAGTGTATGATGTGTGAATCCTGTTTAAAGTCAACCAGAAAGTTCGCATATTATGCCTGCTGAAACTTATTCAAAAGTGAACGAGTGTACTTGTGCATGCATGGCATAAAGGCCATTAGTTCTGGCTACATGTACACCAAACACTCACCAGTACAACTATTTTCGACAAAGGAAAATTATTATGTATACATATTTCAACTGGTAAATACTTATAAATTAGATATAAATATAATTATAATGTTTGCATCAAATTAAAAAGTGCAGTTAAATTTGTAAGTTAGAGTTTTATTAATTAGTTTTCAGGTAACGTTCAAAGGGAAGATCTTTAAGAGCTTGTAGTAAAAACTAACAGAAACACAACCTGAAGACAACAACTACTGACCCTGTTCCAAGTAACATGAATCATGGGGGGAAATATATTATCTATTTTAATTGATACAAAATTGTACTAATTCCAATGACAATCTCTATTTCGGATCTTAGCTAGATTCAAGCAAGTACAATTTTGCAATCACAAAAACATGGTTCCTGCAGCTATTTGCCACGTAAATTCCAGACCTTTTACAGACATTTTTAAGATCAAAATTTACCCAATTTAAGACCTACTTTTCTGAGAAACACTACTGAATCAACTGAGCAAAATGTAGAATAAATTGGCCAGAAACAAAATTTGAGCTTCAAAACCTAATCCCTAAGAGATGAACTTAACTTGAGGTGAAATTAAAAACCTTTTAGGACCAAAAGCAGCAGTTCTGACAAACATAAGACCTTTTCAAGGCCTCAAAAATGGACAAATCAAAATAAAACTTTTCAACTTTTTACAAATAGGACTTTCTAAGGATCTGCAGGAACCCTGAAAAAGTGGTGTTTTCATGTATACTGCAAAAGTTCAAACATCATTTTACGTGGTTGCATGATCTCAATCAGGGACATACATAGTGCTGGCTTGACGTTTTCTTGAAAATATGTCATTCACAAAGATCTACAAGTTTGGCAAGAATTCTTACTTTGAAACAAAACAATCATACTTTTATTTCTGCTAAGACTCAAGATCTTCCCTTTGACATGCATTTATTTTATGTAAATAATTAATATTATCTTGTAAGTAAATATGAGGAACTAATTAAAGTTAATATTATAATACTGGAAAGAGGCATCAATTAAACTGGAGTTAGAGTAAATTAATATTCATATTATTTAGATATGGTTGCTAATATTGTTGCCCAAAGAGACAAATTTAAGTTATTATTAATTATAATAAGTAAACTCAAAGAAATATTAATTTCATTACAAATATAAGGCATAATTAAAG
>JANVCH010053866.1:0-11117 GCA_025505405.1 Epizoanthus rinbou
ATCATTATCATTATCATTATCATTATCATTATCATTATCATTATCATTATCATTATCATTATCATTATCATTATCATAGCCAATCCAGACGGAAATAATCTGTTCTGATTGATTGTAACGTTGAATTGGAGAAATTACCTCCTGAGTTGGACAATCTGAGTATCACTTTAAAGTGTTCACGCACAAGGGACAACCTAATATAACCATTAACGTTTACCTTTGTTCACTGGTTCTTGCACTCGTCCATTTGAACACTACAAAAAGCTAGGTACTGTAGATATCTCAGTAGTTATATGACCTGCGTGCCTCGGGATGGGCTCCTGCTTAAAGCATTTGGTTTTGTTTCTTTCACTTGTATTTGGTTTGAACAGTTATTCTTTTCCAAGACTGTGTTCAGTCGTTGCTTGTGATTGGTTATCTTGCATTGGATGCCTGACAGTTGTTTCTCTTGCGATAACTATTGGATCGAGCCATATGAACTTCAGCAGGTTTGCAAAATGTTGATGCTCCATCATAGTATAACAACGTTGAAACGCTAGATCGTAAATACAAGATAATCTATTGACTTCGTTGGAGAGTTTTAACACTTTCCTCATGACAATCTTTTACGTTTCAGATTGGACACAAACTGGTCTCTATAACCCTCCTGTTAATGCCACAAACTACACGATGCCCCGACCAGACAAGAGCCTCATACTGCCGCTGGTACTACAATACTTGACGCCTACCTGGGTGTCGGTTATCGGGCTGGGAGCGGTGTCGGCAGCCGTTATGTCGTCGGCAGATTCTAGCTTCCTGTCCGCGAGCACAATGTTTGCGCACAACATCTACAAGCCGTTGTTTAGACAGAAGGTGCACCTTATTTTTAATGGTCAGAATATCAATTATTTGTATATGGAGGACATATCGTTTTTTTGAACTGGAATATATATTTTTCATTCTTCTTCAGCTGGTTCTGACTTTCACATATAAACATACCGGTCTCTCTGCTAAATATTGGCATATTTATATACAATGCAGGGCCGGTTCGCAGCAGTAGTCGATGTACAAGTCAAGTTGCGTATTTTGAAATTATTCTAAAACTGCACGAGAAATGGTATAATTACTTATTAGTTATACAGAACCAACAGTTCTACGTTTGTACGTGCTACTTGGCTGTGGTCAGTCATTTTCCTGGCAGACATAAAATTCCAGTTCTCCTCGTCGTCACACTCAATCGAGTACGTGTTCAGATGTTTTGCTTGACGAAGTAAATGCTTTTCTCCAGTAGCTGTTGATAGAGTCTATATCAGGTTATGGTCTTTCTTTGCTGTCCAAGTAAATCTGTATTAACATTCCTTCATGGATTTTCTAGATCTTGACTTCAGGTCGTTTGTTCCCAACCTCGTTACCAGGACAATGCCCTTCTTTGGCAGCTGTGATGTGATTGGCTAAAGCTTCCTCCAAAATAAGTTTCAATCTTTGCAGTCAATTTTAAAAATATGCTTTCAATTCTATGTAAACTACATTTTTCTTCACCAGTCAGAACTAAGAAATTGTTGTTATACTGTATAATTAGCAGAAACAAAGCGTGGTAGAATAATGCGCATGAACAAAGAATTATTCGCATGTCATATTTTGACTGCTCAACCAATCAAAACGAGAAAAAAACTTGAATAAAATGATAATTAAAACTTTCTCCCTTCCATTTAGGCCAGCACAAGAGAAGTTCTATGGGTGATGCGAGTTGGCATAATAGGTGCTGGTATCCTAGCCTCGATCCTCGCACTCTCCGTGAAATCAATCTATGCGTTGTTTTATCTGTGTGGAGATCTGGTCTACGTCATGCTGTTCCCGCAGCTGTGTTGTGTGATTTACATCAGTCACGTCAACGTGTACGGATCCTTCGCCGGGTTTATCTTTGGAATGTTCCTGCGAGTTGCAGGCGGCGAGAGAATCATTGACTTCCCAGCGCTCATTGAATATCCATATTACAGCGATACATATGGTCAGCTGTTTCCCTACAAGTCACTGGCCATGGTCTGCACGTTCGTCACCATTCCCCTTGTGTCGTACTTGACTAAATATCTTTTTGAGAAGGAAATCCTTCCGCCATCCATGGATTTCTGTCACGTATTCCAGGTGTACGAACTCGAAAGAAAAGATGTTGAACTAAAAAGCGAAAAGTACAGAGAAACTGTACAGGAAGATTCTCCAGGAGAGAAAAATGAAGGCTTCAAATAAACTCTATATAACGTCTACATGATATCGGAAATCAGTAGACGGTCTGCTAGCGCACAATTTCCAACAGATACTACAAGAGAAAATGTTGAAGTTGTAAGCGACGAACGTTAGATAGCTAGCAGAGAAGGGAAAAAAAGGTTAGCTACAGAGCGTACATCTGTTTATCAGATTATTATAAATCTGGTCCATTAACTATTTTATTTTTCATTAATTTGTCTGTAAATTCATTTTAAAATTGTACACTATCTGATATCAAATCCGTCAGAGTTCGCCACTCCAGAAACTACAAAAGGACTGGTCCCGTCTACCCAAACGATCCCAGAAAGCAATGCTGCAAATTCTAATTTGGTATGAAGGAACAAAGCAGAATCATTAGCCTGTACAAATTGTGACGTGATTCACATAATGCATTTCCTCATGGTTCCTTACATGAGATAAAGTAGCGCCGTATTCTATCCGAACGAATAGCTTGAGAAACACTCTTGATGACACATTGTGTAAAACACTTATTGGAGCATTGCTTTCTGGGATCATTTGGGTAGACTGGCCCATACCAGCCGCAATGATTCTGCTGCCGTAAAAATGAAAGTCAGTTGAACTCTTCCGGCATCTACAGCACTACAGGCAATGGAACACGTTAGTGTAAACTATCGATTGCGGCAACCGGCGCCGTGACGGCGGGAACGTACCATTGTTCTCAACAGACCACCTGTCTGCAACTGTCCAATGAAATCGCGATAAATGTATTAGCATAATTGTCTCTGGAAAAATTCAAAATGGCGAAAGCGAAGGAGATTGAGATCATGCACAAAGAAGAACCGAAAACAGTCGATAATGAAACAATGGTACTGAGTTTTGTACGAAAATCTCAAAGAAGATACTTGTAAATATTCAAAATAGCGAACGCGAAGGATACAAGAAGAAGAAGACGAACCGAAAATAGTGGATTTACCGCCGCCATATTTCCGAGCGTGACGTGACCTTGACAATTCCCCTGACATGATGACTTCATGTCGAAAACGCGTTTGGGTTTATCAATCCATATCAAACGTTTAGAGAGAAACATTAATTACTAATTCCTGAATGAATCTCAATCAATCGCAATTTTAAAATCAACAATTAGATGACGTCAACGCTGATGACGTCATCGGACAATATGCAAATTAGGTTTTCCTTTCAGAATTTCATAAATTCTCGAGAAAATGATTGAATAATCCCTTTTTTTTGGTGATTTCTTATATTCAGCATGTAAAATATTGTTTTATTGCCGTAAATATTTCAAAGATCTAGCAAAAATTAAAAAAATATATATTAAAACGTGAAATATGGTGGCGAAAATGGCGGGATTTTGGTTTGGAGCATCTGTTTTCACAGCAATTGTTGCCATGAAAGCTAATTTGCAGGTTGCGTACTATTGGCATGCCAATGAAGTAACTTGCTTTAATGCCTAACCGTTTTGAAATCAGGAGCGGAGAGGGAGGTAAATATCATGCGTATAATCAGATTTTATCATATGAAAATCCATAGGATACCGAATATTGTCAAAATATCATTAAATATAAAATATTAAAATATTGTCAAAATATCTTTGTCAAAATATCCTTGACAAAATATCCTTGTCAAAATATCCTTGTCAAAATATCCTTGTCAAAATATCCTTGTCAAAATATCCTTGTCAAAATATCATTGGTTATTTTGTGCTTTTTTTAAACAAAATCAGCTGATTTTTTTATTCGCTGGTTCAGAAGTTTGTTGTTTTTCTATGGATTTTCATATGATAAAAATAAACTTACATGGCTGTTTGAAGATACGGCTTTTATCTTCTCGTGTAGATGTATCTTTGCACAGTCATGTACGATCCTCTCTCTATATAATGAAATATCGTACATAATACGTACATAGTGGGTCCCAAGTCCACAGTTGCCACAAAGCCATAATGGTGATAGCATGTAGGGTACATTGTATAATTTCATGAATATAATGAAATATGTATATATCTAAGGATAGGAATATAAAGACATGGAAAAGGAATTTATTTTAGAAAAAGTTAGCTGTAGCTATAGCCATGCTTGAGCCATGTCAATCAGATGAAAGCAGATATTTTTTATAATTTTTTGTTTTGCAGCTCGCAAGTTATGCACGGATTCTTATTTCGAGATGAAGATTGCTCCAAACTTTTACTGATCCATATTTAACATTAAATTTTGCATAATAATTGAATTTTGGTTGCCTTTAATTTGAAACGGGTGTTATATTTGTGATTGATTTAGTAAAAATAATTACAACATGAATCAAATTACTAGCTAGCTTGTTTTTACTAACTATTAAATTCACCAAACTGAAAATGAACAAATTCATAAATATGCAAGATTCCAGATTATTTGCATTGAAATAAAGGTGTCAAAGGTTTACTTGCTCAGTTTTGAGGCTTGTAATCTTGGTGCAAGAGGCGATGTTATTTTCGGTGGGGCTTACTAAGGGCTGGAGACCCAAGGGCTGCAAAGGGGGTGGAGCGAATCGGCATCACAGGGGACTCGGGGTATACTTTTCTGGGAAATTGTATTTCTTACTATAAACTGTATTTATTAACTGGGCGGACCGCTTGTGAAAACATACCTTGGAACGTGAAAATTGTTATTACTGAGTCACCCTATGGGCCGGATCATGATCACACTCCGAGTATTACGATTTTGGGCAAAATTTTAATTTGTTTCAAATAAACTTAACTTTGAAATGTTTCGGTGCGATTTTGCATAGTTCACTATCTTGAGGAAATATTATTGCTATGCTACACTTCATATTGAAATCGCGTCTCTTCTACATTTGCTGGCAGTTTTCTTGATTCTAACCTATTAAGTTATTTGAAAATGAATTATAATATGGTCTGAGCGCGCGACGCCTGATCATTCCTAATCTTTTCGAATATTCAAAACGTGCTGAGGTAATTTTGCTGCCTTGATTGAGCTTTGATTGATTTCAATTTGTGATTGCTTCCGTCATTTAGCTGTTATTTCATTTGCAATTTTACTTGATTGCTCCTCTAATGGAGTCGAAACCAATTACAGAATTGCACACCTTTTAGGTATTCCTACTGATGATCAGTTACTGATTTGTGTTTTATTTCAGCGACATGTAGTCGTCTGTTCAAATGTAATTAAGTACATTAGTGTAGAACACTTCATGATCAAATATAAGTGCCTATTGTACAGTATCATGTTATTGTGACCATTGGAATCTGTTTTACCCATACAGGCACGAGTGACCTCAATAGTCACCATGGGCGCCTTTTGGTGGACCCTCTCGATAGTGCTGTTCAGTAAGTAGACATTGCGACACACCAGTCTTTGTACTCTTTCTTTTTTCAGTCATTCATTCACATTTGACTATGGGCTTTGGATCTAATTACATTTTCCTTTAAAGCTAATGACATAAAACATTTGGGAGCTGTAACCTAATAAGTAATGCATCATTTGACACTAATTATATGACGTCATTATATATAACTTAATCACAATGTAGTATGAAATTTAGGTTCGTTGTAGAAAGTCGGAATTTTCGGTGAAAAACTGGTTTAAGTTTGATTGTTACGGTGATTTGCATCTATTTATATCGCTACACATGCAAAAATGTGTATTTTCACTGTGTCAGAGGTGTCTTGCAAAATAGATTTCACAACTCCGGCGCTTCAGCAGTCATTGAACAAATCTACTTTTCCAACTCAGAATCAGTACACATGGCAAGTTCGAAAACTTCTTAAGTAAATAGACTAAAGTTAGCCACTGGAAACTCGGGCTGTCTTTCCCGAGACTGCATTCAGTGCGATATCAAAAGACCTGACATAGACAACCAATCAGAGCCGTTCTTGAATAAAATAATGTACGTGCAGTTAAGTGTCCAGCGGTTATTACCATTTACGAAAGACAAATTTAATCTCTAGTGAAGTCGTCATGGGCAGCAAAAAAATATTCCGCCATGATAAGTCATAATGTTTGAATTGCCATTCACCATTTGCCCTGAATTTTAACAAAAATTTCAACAACAAAAAAGATGAGATAAGCCAAGAAAAATGAAAGGGCTATTCATTCATTACCTAGCTCGTTTTTAATGTATTACTAAAGACTCCACCCCTTGCAGTGCTATATTCTTAAAGGAGAAATGGACAGTTTTGAGGAGCACTTCCTCTAGCGTTGAATAAATTAGAAATTGTGTCTAAATAGTTGCAAAAATGTTAAATTGCAACAGTATTCAAACAATTATCCCGAGAGTAACTTCCCCCACCCCACCCCACCCCAAATATCAATTCATTTTAAAAAGGTAGCATTTTCGTTTTCCGCTTATAAACAAGCGCTTTAGACTCAAACAACTAAAGAAAGCTTATTTTGTATTTATCATAACCACAATGCATGACGAACTTACTTTAGTTGATGTGACAACTGGTCATAAACAATGAATAAACGAGAAAGAGTACTAAAAACGCGATGTTTTGAAATGCGACGTCATTTATTTGGATATGATAACAATGGAAACCAATTGGAGACTACGTGACTATATTCCAATAAAGCTCAAGGTCTGCTGAATATACAAGCCAAATTTCAGGACGAACGGAGGAGGCATACTGAATGTAAAGTGGTGTCGAAATGCCCCTCCCCTCCCAACCATTCGTGTCACTCTAAAACTCTCAAGAGTTTCTGGGTTAAGATTCAAACTGCAAGAGATCCGAAGACCGTGTCTCCGATGTTGCTAGGAAGTATAGTTTGATACCAAACTCACATTGCCACGTTATTTTCGTTATATCTATTTTACACTTGGGCGATAATTTGAAATATCTTTATTCATCTAATCTACTTGTTAGTTTTAGATCTTGCGCAATTTTGGAGTAAAACGCCTAGCCGTCTGAATGTTTACAGTCAAATAAAAATTCGTATATTTCGATGTCTAATAATTTCATTTTGCTGTTCATATTTCTGTAACTTAAATACTTCTAACACAGCTAGAAATATGTTTAAAAACATTTTTGTAATATACATGTAGGCCTCTTTGCATATTTGAGTCTTTGCATATTTCCATCTTTGCCGGTATACCAGGTCGTCAAAAGTCGGTGTTATTTCGTGTGTAACATGTAGGTTGAAGACAAATTATTTCGGTTATATATCTTATTCTCACTAAACGAAGATATACCGACAAAGAGATGTTGCATACTTTTAATTTAAGCAACTACATAACTGTCAGTATAACATTTAAACAACTTTGCCTATCATTCTGGTCGTTGAAACTCGGAGTTGTTACAAAGTACAGCAATATACTTCTGATATTCATGAAATGGACGATTTATATCAGTCATGCATCTATTGATTCAGCTAATATAATTCTGAAAATAAGAGCACGTTCTCTATGATTTACGATCATTTTTGTTCTGCCTTCGCCGCTATCAGTAGTAGTATAGAAAATGGCTGGGGGGAGGGGTGAAATGTCTCCCTTTACAATATGTTACGGACAATGGTTTGTTTGATCGGTTAATAGACCTTGGTGATCTAAAACATTTATAACACAAAAAAGAACCTAGAATAACTTTGAGAACCAACAAGTAAACACAAATAAGATACCACACTCTCAATATTTAGTTGCCATGGTAACACCTTAATTGGTGAGTACTCGGTAGGCACATCAAAATGTTTTCTGACAAGTTTAGTTTGCATATCGAAATGTAGTGTGACTGTCGAGTTTACTAGAATATCGTTGACTAAACAGACTTCAAATGCTGTCTCTGATTATCTCTAAAGTCCAATAATATTATAATTTTCCGTAGCGCTGAAATTTATTGTTCTTACATCAACGGAATCCGTGCAAGATCGCGTAATTGTAGAATCCCAGAAATATGCAATTTTCAAAATCACAAAGTTTATTAAGTACAACTAGTTGCAATGAGGAATTTAATAATTTGTAATATCGGTTGCTTTTTATCTGCAGTGACTACTGACGCAGTACCGACGAGATTCATTTGGAGAGGAAACACAACCAAAGAGGGATCTCGTACATTTACTGTAGGACCAGGGAAGCGGGTAGTGCTGTCGGTATGCACATAATATAGATATATAAGTATTTAAATTGGCTTTGGATGGATTAACGGACCTACTACGCCTCAGTTATAATAATAATAATAATAATAAGAAGAAGAAGAAGAAGAAGAAGAAGAAGAAGAAGATAATTAATTAATTAATTTTTTTCATTAATTAATTAAATAATTTAAAAATAATTAAATAATTCGTATTTGAAAGCGGCTGCAAATGGAGCAGAACAAATTACGTATTACAAATTACACATGCAATTCAGCTTATAGTTGTATTTATGTTCGCGAGTAATGTTTTCAATGAAACAGACAATCGGTGCTGGAAAGTTGCCAGCTTATTACGTTTTACAGCTGTTTTAAAACTAAAAATGCGAGCGTCGGAAGAACGATTTACCTGATTGTATTGGCACCAACAAAATTCAGCTGAAAGTTCATGATCGGTGTCTGTACATTCATGACTGTATATTTTTCATTTTAATCTGACATGAATTAATCAAAAACCGATCGCGACACAACTCAATGACAACTTAATAACAATGACAAATAATGCCAAATTGCTAATACTAACACTGATGTTAAATCTTTCGTGAAAGGAAACTTTCCTAACATTTCAAACCCCAACGCCAAAAGAAAGTAGAGAAAATCACACTTCTCTAAGAAACAAAAACAGCTGTTGATTTGATGGTATAAATATTAAAATATTAAAATCAGTAATTTCTTTTATATCAATTCCTTTACGTACTTTAATTAATAATTCCTTGCAAACTGGAGTTGTCCCTGACAATATAAAAACAGCTAATATAATATAATACCATTATTTAAATCAGGGGATAATGTAACATTCAGTAACTATCGACCAATTTCTATTCTGCCATGTTTTTCTAAATATAAGAAACAATAGTTTACAAAAAATACATACTAACCAAGAACCAGTATGGCTTCAGAAATAATAATTCCACTGCCTTAACTGTAACTGACTTTATAGAAAAAATGTCAACATCCACTAACAAAGGTTGATACTCAACTGGGACTTTTTTTGACAGTAAATGACCAAATTCTTATCAAGAAACTAGAATTTATGACATAAGAGGTATTGCACTACAGTGGTTTAAACATTACTTATCTAATAGAAAACAAAATGTTGAATACACAAATAATAAATAAAGTATCAAACAGTAAAGTGTGGAGAGCCTCAAGGGTCGATTCTAGGTCCGTTACTTTTCCTGCTGTAGATTAATGATATTTGTAACTGTACAAACCAAAGCAATTTTCATTCATTATTTTTGCACAAAATCACTAAAAACCTAAATCAAACTGTAAATTATGAACTTACAAATTATCACTTTGGTTTAAAACCAATAAACTATCACTAATAACGTTAAAAAATCAAGTTCATGTTAGTTTCCAACAAAAAGAAAATCCAATCAGATCCGTTTAAAATATACATTGACAATACAATGAGAATATTAAGATAGTTAAAAAGTATAAATTTCTGGGTTTAATAATAGATGAACACTTAAATTGGAAAACACAAATTGGTCATATTTCATGAAAAATGTCCAAGAACTAAAGGCATTATTGCCAAATTGAGAAACTATTTGCCTACGTATCGATTTCTTCGATTTTCCGAAATATAATCGCACGCGAGTGTACGATTGTGCACCACATGACACCAAACAATCAACCAGAATGTGATATCGTAAAGCGTCCATGATCATTACAGTCACCGGCATCCGGAGTTCTTGTCAAAATATCTGTCAGGGCACCGACTAAATCTGCGTCTGAGATTCATGTAAACTGCTCGCCGATCGCAATTCCTAATTCATGGTGACTCCAAATTGTTTCCTTTGAGGTCCATCGATTTCCTGACAGGAGATGTGGTCTCCCACCACTGCTTAACGTTTCAAGCTGATAGCAAATTGCAGCTCGCTGATCTTTCAAAATCTTTCTTTTTTTATCGAAATTATAGCTCGATAAAAGGGCTGATAAGTGTAGTTTAAGGCACAGCTACCAGGTAGATGGTGGGAACGCCAGACCTTTTGAGTACCCGCAAGATGTATAACTGTTTCGTTGTCTTTGTTATGATACCATGGACGTGTACCAACCATTTGAGATCAGACTGTATGGTAAGGCCAGGGACGTATAAGTGGGTAACGACATCTAATGGCTTGCCGTGTATTTGGAATTCAATGAATGGAGGCTTCTCTTTGAAGAAATGAATACGCTTAACTGTGTATTTCGTTGGGTTAAGCATCATGTTGTTTTGGGAGGCTCAGCTGCAAAGGTCTGTTTGCATTAACCCTTAAAGGCATAAGCCATTTTGAGGAACACGAAGGCATAAAGGGGGTATTTGGACCCCCCTACTAACTTCAAAACGGTTAGGAAATATACCATTAGTACACAAACTACTAATTATTTTCCATTGCAACAATTGATAATTAATTAATTAACGTTGCTATGGAAGCAGATGTTCCAAACAAAAATTTACCATTTTGTCCGCCATCTTGGATTTTGAAATTTTTGTACTTTTTGCTAATTTTGCAAAATATTTATGGAATTAGTTATTAAAAGATATTTTGCACGATCAAACTAAAAATATCCCAAAGAAAACTAAAAACTTGGATTTTAGAGCAATTTTTGATAATTCAGAAAGTAAAACCTAATTTGCATATTTTTTTCCCATTACGTCATCACTGCTGATGTCATCTAATTAGTCTCAAACACTCGCCCATTATCTGTCTATAGTTGCTATAAACATTTTGGCGATTGATCAAACGGCAAACATTTTCAGGTCCTTTGGGGGGTCAAACACACCCCCCCCCCCCTT
>JANVCH010053977.1:0-11116 GCA_025505405.1 Epizoanthus rinbou
GATACAGTCCAATAAAACATTTTTAAACAAGTTCTAAGCGGAAACATATTGAATAAAAGTCTTGATTCTAGTATTCATGCAATATAGTGTAACAAATACTGTCTAAGACACGCGATACAGTCTACCAAAACATTTGGGGAGGGCGCATGTTCGAGGAGGGGGCGCTTATTCGAGAGAGGGCGCTAATTCGAATAAACATGGTATGCTTCGAGTACAGTTTCAGTAAATATAATCTTCCAAATGACCTCAGTGCTTTACTGGAGTAGAACCAGGTGGATAAAAAGGCTTTTGAAGTGAATACAGCTGGAATAAAATTTGTTTGCACTCGACAGATATTTCTTGTGCTGACAGTATCTTTCTTTATTTTACGCATGCAACTAAATGACCACAAGGACAATAATTCATTACTTGTTTTTCCTTAGCAATTGTCGAATTGCTTCAACTTGACACTTTGTACCTTGTATCCTATAAGTTCTGTACCGTAATGAAAAAAGGAACCCTTTGCATTGAAATATATTGAAATTAATTAATTATTAATTATTTTATTATTAATTAATTATTAATTAATTATTTTAATTAATTGAAATGTATTTCAATATAAAGATTACTGATGGTCCATGGGTACCAAACACAGTAAGGACGAAATATGCAGCAGTCATGACAGATTTAACATTGGTCGAGTGCAAACTACCTGCGTCTCCAGTAAGACCTGGTTACTTCAATCAAGACATCCGTGGAACACCTGCATCTGGGATATGTGTCACGGTGTCTAACAATGGAGAACATCCAGCGAAGAAGTCTCTGCAAATTATTACTTATGACTCGGCTTGCCAAAGGTGTAATGCATCTGACAATTCAGCTTGTAAAGGAGGTGTAAACCCAACTGGAGAGTGCGTTCTGAAGGTAAACATGTTGTCTCACTTATATTTAAAATATAAGTATGGGCGTTTATCTCGCATGCCATGTCTGGGACTATGGAAGCGTGACGATATTTTGAGATTAAAGACACATCCCAAGGAAAACGAAATCAATAGGATTGTGTTTGCATTCTCCCAACAGACTGCAACCAGTAAACTGAAATTTGCATGCTTTAATTGAGAATTTGTTGCAGGTTTTGTAATAATTATGATGGTGTTTTATGAGATGGAGCTGTTAGTACCATACTCAACCACAAACCTGGCCCCCCTCCACGGACCTGTATAGTTGACTTGATCCCCCATATATGTAGCTCCCAGGATCAATGAGGCACATATACCTCCCTACCAGCTGAAATGCAACAGCACGATGATCTACATGTAGCCGTCATTTCAGCACAGCATTTTGACAATTGTTCATTATAACAAGGATGTTGTAGATAATATATGGGTGCCCTTGGCTATCCTAACACTAAATAAATAACGAGCAAGTCATGACACTTCATACTTTACTTGTTGTACATGTCGTGGGCATAGTTGATTGCCCTACTACTTAATAACGTACATGTACATGTACTAATCAATCAGTCAACTTTATCAAGGTGTCTGGTCTTATAGCTGGGTACGGATAGACTAATTGGGGACTGATTGTAAGAATATTTCCCTTGAGATCAAAATTTGCATGAAATTTGGCAGAGTTACTACAGTATTTACCTCTATGAGACAAATATTTCCCTTGAAACTCATAATGTGCATATTAATTCAGAAATGGTGAATCCGGCCTTTGCATGGAAAAGAGGCTGAGGTAAAATATAAACAGCCATTAAGAAACAGATGATCCTTGTTTCATTTCATAGATTGGATGTTCCATTTTGATATGCATATGTACATGTATGCGGTGTATGTGCATATCAATGCTTGTCTCGTAAAACTGAGTCAGTATGGCTGTCAAGTTTCATGTAATAGAAAGGATATTGGCTTTAGAGCAGCTGGTCTAAAATTGTCATTCTGTTTTGTTTCCCTGAACAATATTTTTCTAACTGCAATTTATTATATTCAACCTTACATGTATATGCACCCCTTTCTTATGCTAATATTATTGGAAATGAAATTACCCAGATTTTGGTAAATATCTCACACAACCCACTTTACTTTGAGCTTTGCAGAGAAATTTCCATTTAATTGTATTTGTTGAAATACATTAGGTATATTTTACACTAACAGTGCAATTATATTTCTGTAATCCCAAGGAGAACTCCTGTCTCATCAACGGTTACTGTTTTGCTCAAGATGACCCTAATCCCAGTGACTGGTGCTATCAGTGCTTGGCTCAAATCAATGTCAGTGCATGGACCAGACGACAAGGTGAGATATGTAGACAACCCTAATCTCATTTGTGACTTGTCTATCAGTACTATAGACACAGATGACATGGTAAAATATAGACCCTAGAACCAGCTCTTTCTTGACAGTTTAGTTGATTCTAAAATCAGGTTTGAGAGTGAATTTTCCCACATGGTGGAGAGGAAGACGATTAGGGAGCGAGAAGTAGCACAGCATTATTATATTATTACATTACTATATTATATTATTATGTTATTGTAAAATAAAGCAGATATAACACACGCTCTGATTGGACAAACCAAGTGCATTATAACTCAACATATACACGTAAGCTACGCGTCACTCGTCCGGTTTGTTTTAATTTGTTCTTCTTTCTCGTCTCTGTAGTTTTATATTTTATAAAAGAAATAAAAAACAAGCACGCGTGCTTTGTTGAGTTATAGAAGCACTTGTGAATTTGTAAATACACTCAAGAAGTGCTGAGAAGAACTCGCCTTCGGCTCGGCAGGAATTCACCATAATAAAAAATATGGCGACTGGTACATTCACCCATGATTCTTAGCGCACGAAAGCCCTAAAAATACTCCAAAAGGTCCTAAAAACTTCAAAACAAGCATTCACAATGTTTTAATACAGGGACGAATTTCGCAAAAACGATATGGCTTTCTATGTGCCTATTCGTTGTGTTAGGTTCGCAAGGTATTGTGGTTAAATGTACAGCCGCCATGTTTTTTATTATGGTCAATTGGTTGAAATCAGGTAAAAATCCCGTAAATATCAACTATACCTTGGGCAACGCAGTGGAAACGTGTGATGTTGGACTGAACTGCTCCTGTTCCATGATATCTTTAAGGCTGGAGCCAGATGGAATTGATATTCTACAATTAAGAAATAGAAAACAATTCCGCGTTTCCATCGAGATATGTTAACAAGAGTACAATTTTGGGAGAACACTTAATAGATGTAGTGCAGCAGTCAAACCTCTCTGATATGGAATCAAAGAGACGTCCTGTGATGGAGATCAAACCTACATTTACATCTTAAAAGGTTCTAATGGCCATATTAATTCTACTTTGCACTATAATGTGCTAAATATCGTGTTCAGGTGAACGTGTTTCAGTTAGTTTATGAAACCCATCACTCATTGTAAGTCCTTTAATAAGGAAGCAAAAATGATAATCGGTGTGAAAGCCAGGACGAAGGAAAAGAGAAATGAAGGTGTTGACGACCCTTTGCAAGTTTTACATAGTTTGTAAGAGCCGGAAATTCAATTGCTGTCCCATGTCAAACGCACACTACGCAAATTTAGTTACCGTCCATAATAACGGGGTAGAGTTTATATCAAATTTGGTTTCTGGGGGCGAGCAGATATTCCTTTTTCGTATTAGAGAGCGTCTGTATTATAGAGGATTTGTTATCTAAACGAATGAGTGAGCAATTTGCAAGGATCTAGTGAAGTGTTGTGTTATAGAGGTGTCTGTATAGAGAGGTTCGACATTATGTTTTGGCACAGGACTGAAATTCTACATACAGAACACAGCCAAACAGCGAAAAGATACTTACCTTGATCCTCCCCATGCAGCTTTAGCTGGTGATGGAGTCAGCGGCTGATTAATTACATAACAGGCATCAGTAAATAATTCATGTTATAAGGAAATAAATAAAATTGAAAAAAAAAGTATCAGTATATAACTTGAGTACAAGTTTCATTGATCACAAAACCAGGGTTGTGAGAAAATTTGCCAATGCGATTTAAAAAAAAACAGGATTGGGCGGGGCCGGATATTTTATGGCCAGGAGGAAAGGGGAACATTAGGAAGTGGGGAAAGGGGCTGCAAATCCTGCTCACACAATTTCGTACTTTCTTCAACTTTTTTTCCTCAACCGCACGAGCAATTTAGTTCATAATCCAGGTTTTTATAGATTTGGACAAGAAAACGACTGTTATACAGCCTAGTATAATGCAAACACACATCACAAAATACACTCCAAGGTTACTATGTTTAGCGAATTGTTCTTTCACAATTATTAACGGTTCTTAAAATGTGTGAACACTTGATTTAGCGATTCTTCACGAATCCAATAAATTTTGTTGTTGCCAAAAAAGTGATCTTGAAGTATATGAACTGGTTCTTTCAAAATAAACTTATAAGTCAAGACAGAGTCGAAATACGAAATAATGTTTGTAGACATATATCTACCATCCAATTATTTCACGAATTTACACGTGTGCACCTTTTACATGAAGAAAATATATTTCTTTGCAAATGAGTCCTATCCTGGATTAGGATATGCTATTTCAAACAAACCCGCTCACCATAGCTGTATTAATTGATTCAGAGCTCCCATTCGAGATTTTTCTCGGTTCGGATTCTGTGGGGGAGTGTGACGTCACTGGTGACTTATAAATGACCTTCCTTGATCCAGGGGAACTTTTCCCCTTAGGAGACTCATCTTTCTTCCGGTACCAGTTTCCAGTTTCTACGGACTGAATAAGAGAAACTCAATATAACTAAAACTGTCGTAGAAAGGCTGTCTAGTAGCGCGTCTCTTTATTTTACTGTTGAAGACATCAAACAAGTTAGCATAGTTATTCTCCAACTCGTTAATACTTTTTAAAAAATTAATGCTTCAACACAAAACACAACGAAAAATCAATACCGTGACGTGTTTGGATATGTGATAAAAAGCAGCGTAATACGTTAATTCTCAACCAAAACTGCTTGAGAATATATATCAAACACTCGAAACAGTCTTCCATCGCATATTAAACACCTTGAACGTAAAACAAGAATTCCGCTACATGTCCTCTTCAACTCGATTCTCGGTTTTTTTATATGTGATCAAAACACCCTAGATTTTATATTTGGCATCGCCCCTGTAATCTGATATAACCAGGGTTGACACACTTAGCTGAACATGAAATTCAAGGACTTTTTCAAGGACTTTTTGGGACATTTAACAGCAAATTCAAGGACCTTGTGGCAAAATGGAAGACCTAATGTGATTCAGATTGGCTAGAACTTACAGCAAATGACATCTGAAATCAAACATTTTTAAACACAGTTAATTTTCTAATGGTTCAGGTGCCAGGCAATTCAAGGATTTGCAAGGACCATGAATGATTTTCAAGGACTTTCCAAGCCTGGAATTTATTTTTTTCAAATTCAAGAACTTTCCAGGATTTCCAAGAACCGTGCCCATGGCAACCCTGTATAACAATAACAACCCTGACCTTTAGTGACTGAACATGTTCTGTCCTTGGAGAATCTACTTCACTTCCCTCTGAACTTGTTAAATCACTGGCTTTATACAACTCGCCGTCTTTCGTGGAAGCTATTTCTTCAAATACATCTTCGTCTGGTGCTAAACTATCAGCATGTTCTGACTCTAGCTGTGGTGCATCCTTGACTTGGGGTGCCTGTGTATTATTCTCCGATAGTAGTGCGCGGGACGCCGGTGATGTGACATTTGGAACAGCGTCCAGCTCGCTTTCACTTTTAATTGACCTAAGAATATATGGCAACTGTCGTGAATAGGGATGAAGATGAACGTATAGTAACCAGCACAAAAATACATCTAGATGTAAAGTATAGTCTCACAACTGAAAACACTTCTTCTATTATGAAGTGAAATATTTGCCTCATTTGCCTTATTATTTATATCATTATTATTATTATCATCTATCTTTATGCTGGCTACGGCACTGAATATCTACTGTAGTCCAACACTATCAAAATGTAAAAATGCGTAAAATTTGATATTACTAAGTTATATCCATCCACCTATTTATCCTTGCTACTGTACAATACCCATTTTTGAAAATGTATTGTATTGTATTGTAATGCAATGCAATGTAATGTAACGTAATGTAGCAATGTAATGTAATGTAATGCAATGCAATGCAATGCAATGCAATGTAATGTAATGTAACGTAATGTAGCAATGTAATGTAATGTAATGCAATGCAATGCAATGTAATGTAATGCAATGCAATGTAATGTAATGCAATGCAATGTAATGTAACGTAACGTAATGTAGCAATGTAATGTAATGCAATGCAATGCAATGTAATGTAATGTAATGTAGCAATGTAATGTAATGTAATGTAATGTAATGCAATGCAATGCAATGCAATGCAATGTAATGTAATGTAACGTAATGTAATGCAACGTAATGTAGCAATGTAATGTAATGTAATGCAATGCAATGCAATGTAATGCAATGCAATGCAATGCAATATAATGTAATGTAATGTAATGTAATGTAACGTAATGTAACGTAATGTAGCAATGTAATGTAATGCAATGCAATGCAATGGAATGGAATGGAATGGAATGGAATGGAATGGAATGGAATGGAATGGAATGGAATGGAATGAAATGTACACCGCACCTCTTACGTCTCCCGCTGCTGTGTCTCCTTTTCTCTCTACTGGGTGAGACTTGATCAACGTCTGAACTGAACACAAGATGAAGCTCTTCTGGACAAATAATGCGCCACGACATGGCAGGGATCTATAACAAAGTACAGAGTAAAAGTGTGTCACTGCTTATTTGGAAAGTAAGGATGGGCTGAGCTAGGAAAGCAGGAATTGTTTTAAAGTACCAATTTTTCCAGGTTACTAAATAAGGAAGGAAAATAATTTCTAGTAACAAATTTACAGTCTAGACTCACAAGTTCACCAGGAAATCTGAAGGCTTATTGTCAATCATTATGTCTTACAAATTGTTCTGCTTTTCTGATCTACCTTTGGCATTTGTAGGTAGTTTAAAAATAATACCTTGTATGTTCCTCACGTTTATGAAGGCACTAGAAGGAACAACTAGGCAGCTATAGCCAGCACGTAATGTAATATTTTAGTAGAAACCTCACTGGTTGCTTCACAATTGGCGTAACCACCTTCTTGTTAAATGTCAAGCAAACTTGTTTGGTGAGAGAAGGCGGAACACTTGAGCACTTACCATGTTTCTGTATGCCTTCGATAATTCCACGAGAGTTTCTTCACTTAGGTGATCGAGTGCCCTACATAGTAACATCATTTAGAAACAAATGAAAATTAATATACTCGATAATAATACATGTACATATAACAATCCATGATGCATGGATCCCCAAAATCCTACTTCAGTTATACCCGAAAAGCATATTGGACGCACATTTTGAAACTACTTATACACTGTTTAAGTTAACTAGTTTTAAAACCACGACCCTAAAATGCAATCATTAAATACAAGTCTGTTTACTCCTTTGTCACTATTACTCTACACCGATCTCACCTTCCTTCAAGAAAGCTGCAGAGGTTGTTGCAGATATACTCCATACATGCATGCTTTAGTTGGTCTGCATTGTAGACGCATGAGAACTCCAACAACTCCACAACATTTCTGAACGAAACTGCAAAGACACAAGCAGAAGAAACCTCGGTATCAATGTAAACAGCAAAGGGAAATTGAATCTAAACGTTACGAAAGCAAGACAATGAAGTTTAATACCTAATCTGGCCATATCCACTTCACAGATCTCTTTCAACCTTCCAATCAGTAACTGTAAACACAATACAGAGTCAGTGCTGTTATTCAACTAATACTGGTACGTTTGTCTTATTTTCTTTTAATATTTTCTGCAACTGACTTTCTCTCCCTTTTGGTTTCTATCCCATCTTTTCAACTCAAGTTGTAGATTTTCTTTTACTTCTCAGCTAGTGTCTTTTCTCCTTTGAGATGTTCTTTTGTTTCATTCAGCTTTCCTCTTCATTTTTTGATTACTTGTCACTTGTCTTGCATTTCTTTTATTCCTCTATCCTTCTCTGCTCTGCTCTCCTCTTCCTTTCCTTTCCTCTCCCTCCGTCACTTCTTTAGTACCTGTACTTTAGTGCCTACTGTATCCATAAATAAACTAATCTTTATTCCTCTTTATTTCTCATAACCATATGCAACACAAACGTTTATTGACAAATACAACTAACAAATTTCTCGAGTGCTACAGTACCTGAAGCGTAAGTTGCCTCATTGAATAACAGATCTAGACACCTTATGATCCACATTGAAATAGGCTTGATTGTAGAATAAAATACATGTACATGAAAATGTACGAAGCTAACAAATGTTCTTAGACATCTTGAGAAATACAAACGTCTTAGTCACCTTATTAAAAGTTTAAACCACGTATCCAATTTCTATTGTTGAAAATCCTTAATAGGGAATCCAGAAGATCAAATGAATGAGTGGTACATCAAACTAAAACAAAGAGTAAGGAACTACATATTCCAAAGGCTTGCTGGACATCTGCAACGTTGGATGGTAAGGTTCCTACGTAGTGAGCGAGGAAATTCCATGAGTGTGGAGCATCTTCTGTTTGATAGGATGTCACAAGACAGGCACAAACTAAATCCATACACTCTCAAGCCCCACAGAGTACTCGATTTGTTGTATTTATAGGATATCCAGGATTATAATGTACAACATACCTGGTCTGCAACCACAAGGATGTTACCCAAGAATTCAATATCATCACATCCTAGGAGAAGGAGACCTCACATTTAATACGTATATTAACAGGGGGTTTATAATCAGGGTTATTGTACTAATTGATAATTGTGCTCTGAAAATATAGCAAATAGCATATCAACTTTCGAGACCTCAGGTGAAATATTCTCCAATTTTAAAGATACTCGGTTATTAAGCTGTTTGCATAAACCAAAGTGACGTGTAAGACGGCGTGTGAGATGGTGTGTACTAAACTTGGATGGAGGGAGCGCGGACGAAGTCTGTCAAAATGGCTGACAATGATCGTCTCTAAATCAGCGAGTTGTATTATAAAACAAATAAAGCGAAGTTTTAGGGATTTATAGGATTTTAGAAGTACCAAAGTGACTTCACATCATTGCAATTGCACGAGCAGCTGCAAAAACCCTCAGCTGCACTCTGCTGCTCATGCAATGGTGTGACATCACTTCTTTCATATCCTATAAAGCGCGGAAAACATCGTTTTATTGCTTTTTTTTAGAAACAAACTT
Source organism: Epizoanthus rinbou (assembly GCA_025505405.1). Lineage (NCBI taxonomy): Eukaryota > Metazoa > Cnidaria > Anthozoa > Zoantharia > Epizoanthidae > Epizoanthus > Epizoanthus rinbou. The sequence goes on from JANVCH010053977.1 coordinate 9,277, forward strand.
TTTATTAACTTGATCTGTCATGCCTCTCGCGCACCTAGATTAACTGATATGTGAATGTTAGTACATGTAGGTTCACAATATGGCGATATACCTTCTATTGCTGGTGTTCGTCCAGTGTACAGAAAGTCCAAGACTATCTGCAGTATACTCGAGGGAATGGGCATCTTGAACATTCTAGTTTCTGGACTGGTCTGTAAACAAATAAACGCAATTACACGACAGCAGTGTACAGTGTTCTTATTTTCACTTGGGAATAATGGACCGGTAGAGAGTCTAAACATCACATAAGTTCCTCCTTTGAACGGAAGGCAGTGGTCACAACGACGTGAAATTTGGCTCATTCGCCATCTCCCATTTTCCACGCGAGGAGATGTGTTGCTCCACGTTTACATGTACGTGGAGCTTCAAGTAAACAAAAATGGCGGACCTACGGCAAGCAGCAGACGGCTGTCTCAGGTTTCTCGGTCGCAGGATACGCGATGGTTTTGAAAACTCTATAAACGGGCCAGTAATACACAAGTGAGTGAAAAAAACAAATGTTTAATGAAAATTCACAAAGAGAATATAATATAGCGATGTTTCTCATGTCGTCATCTATTGTTATTAATGTGCCAACAAGAGATCTATTGGTTCTTGAAACAAAGAGGTATTTTGTAATCGTGGTTGGCACATTTACATTTCAATGGAAATGTTTACAAACAAGAAACATCGCTATTACCATTTGACATTTGTTTCAGAAGCAGTTGGTAAATATACACGCATGGCGAGGCATTTTTCTGTTGTAAAGCATGATTATACTTTGGAACTCAACTGTCACTAACTTTTCAATCATCCATGCTTCTAACGAGAAGCATAGAAAAGGCAGTACAATATTTAATTTACAATCGCGCATTTCATCACTATAGCAGTTATAATAATTATAACTCAACTGACCCGGTTTCAAGTTACAACAAAGAGTGAATAAATCAATAAGGCGCGCTTTTATTATTTATAGCTTCGCTTGTTGCTCTTGCTTTTCAGTGCTAAGCATATGCCACTTTCACAAAAAAATGCTTCCCAGCTAGAAGACAGACGATGTCAGTATTTAGTGTAGACTTGCTACAAGTCGACTCACATCGATGGACTCACAAATATAGCCCCAAAGGCGCGAGCGAGCTCGGCTGCTTCAAGCTCGCTCGCGCCTATCGCTCGTTGTGATCGATGTTAGTCGACTTGTAGCAAGTCTATATTTAGTGTAAACGAGGCCTTGGTATATTCTAAAAAACTCTTAATAGCTTGAAGACATCAAACCTGATTCCGAAGGCAAAGTCAAAGACAATTAACTTACCGACTATCAACAACAGTTGATTTGAATGCTCGATCTCTAAACACTCGACGACTTCTTCGACCGAAGAACGACCTGAATACGGAGTCCTTCCTGTCAGAATTCACACTAGTTACTTTAGTTGAATGATGGTGTTACAAACGCAAAACGACTCAACGACTCAACGACTCTACACAACACTTGCGAGAATTGAGAGAGGAAAATTACTCACGTGCAAGTGAACGTTATTCAATTACCCGAAGAGACTTCTGGGAAATATAACCATATATGTAGCTATTATCCTTTTAAGGAGGCAAGGCCACAACCGAAACTCGCGCCAAAATCTGTGGAATGTGTACGCACGCAGAGAACTCTGGGAAACTTTACCAAACAGATTCAGTGCAAGCTAATAAATTAGTATCGGGCCGCGTGTGTTTATAGTGTGTTCATCGCCACGATCCAGATTTCTTTGTTACATGGAGACTGTACTTCGATATAAAAATCTTACGAAGGTTCACAAGGGCTTCTATCTATCTG
>JANVCH010054199.1:0-10000 GCA_025505405.1 Epizoanthus rinbou
ATTATATTAAGAACATTTTAAGAACATTTGAGGCTAAAATCCCCAAAATATTTAAGAACATTCAGCCTCAGCCCAAAGATTAGACGTTCTTATAAACCAAATGACAGCAAATTGCACTAATACAGCACAAACTTCGAAGCACGAGTGAGCAATTGTGTAATTTTTTTAACCGCGTTATATCCTTGGATAAAACAACGACAGGGACAAAGTTCCGAATGTGAGATATTTTTATTTGTCAGTGTTAATTATCTATAGCAAACATATAAATGGCCGTAAAAATTGTCGCAGCAGACAAGCTAATAACATCCCAAATGACCTGTTGTATTAAACAAGCCATGTCGTTAGTTACATTGGCTTGGATTGTAGACGCTAATAAAATTCAAAGGAACAAAATAATTTCATGCAAATATACATCCAATGCAATAAAAACGAGTTATATTTCTACTAACTTTCACATCACCTTTTTAGAAACTATACGTTAACTACCATATTCAAATGTTTAGCTGTACGACAGTTTTCCAGTGAAATACTATTTTCTTGTGAAACTGGTCGAATTAAATGGTAATTCTTTTTAGTACAATTCGCAATAAAATTCATTTCACACATTAAAATTTGCACCTTCATTTTGTTCCAGCGTAATTCGTGACCATCATGCAACGCGAGAAGGAAAATAGTGTGAAACTCCCACCAACACCAGCACGTGAAATCTCATTAAAGTAAAGTCTTCCTGCTAAATAATAAAACCGAAATACCTAATTGTAACACACTGGTAATAAATATAATTTATGAACAGCTACGATTGGTTTGTTTTTGTGTCAACTCACATGCAACAGAGAAAGGAGAGGCGAAAAGGGGCCGGGGGGATGGGGGTAGAAGAATGAGCTGATGTCATTATTATTTTATGTCTGAAATTTCACTGACTGAACAGTTTCTTTACTTTTTTCTCTCAGAACGTGTCAGTGTTATTTTGAACTGCTATCATCTTGCATTTCCTTTTATAAAAAGTATGTTTTCCATATTTCACAATATCCAAAATGGTTGCTGTGTTATGAAAATATAATTCCTAAAAATAGTATTAATTTTCTGTCTTAGAAGTAACCTGTGGGATTCACTTTGTTAGGTTAACGTGTTAGGGCCGGATTTCGTTGGTAGCTTTTAACTTTCCGGTTTGCAAAGAAGAACGGAGATCGTTAGCAACTCGACAAAATTTGAGAGAATACATGGAAAGCGTTCTGCTATACTAAGATTGGTTTGTTTCTAGAGACACTAGCAATACAAGTTAAGAGCTATCTCGCGGCAAAACTATTTCCTACCAGGATAAAGAAAAACATGCAAAGCTTGCAGTAGCCAGTTTTTGTGATGGTCGCAGCAGGATTCCTTCATTTTAACATTGCCTCTGGGTTAGAGGCATTGAGTAAAATTAAAACAGCGAAGAGAATTACTGACTTGGGGTATGCTATTAAAAGTAGTTAGCGTCACTTTATCAAGCAGCGACTCCCTCCTGCGCTATCAAGAGTTTAACATCATGCATAATTTTCTCATCCAATATTTAAACCAATTTTGCACGTTGTATCAATTTATACCTTTGGAAATAATACGGGGGCATTCATAATAGAAACACAACTATTTTCCTTTATTGCACGAGATTTTCATTATTTGTAGAGAAGAAAAGTTATCGTTTATCCGTAGGAAAATGTACATTGAACACCCAAAGTTGATGCGGGGGTGTTGTCAATAACCAACTAAAGACAACGAGGGGATCCTGTGTTTTCCCATTATTATCCTTCTATACAATTCTTATGACTTTAATGGCTCAATGGTTAGTCGTATGTAAATTAATTGCTTCCTTGAATGTTAACTGGGCTGTGTTTAACGGATTTAGTCATGGCAAGGTCGAGAAACCTTTTATTTACCATTTTGTCCTATAGCATTAAAACGGTTGAAAGCCGTTTCTGAAAGCTTTTAGAGATCAGTTTCAAATATCCCTGTGATTATAACGACGCCAGCTTGGCTTTCGTGATTCATTTGAAGACATAGCCTTCGGCGTGAATTTTCTAGTCACATTCTTTCAAAAATGGAGCGAAAAAGTCACGATTTTATCAATTCAATGCTTTTTAGTCTTCTACCCAAAAGCAAATAATTTATATCGCCAAGATTTCGAGCTGTATTGATTTCAATATCTCCAGATATTGTTGATTACACAACCATTAATGCAACATTTCAAAGAAAATGAAAAAGTCAAGAAAAATGTTAGAAAAATCCTTCAGGCTCAAAATTCAATTAATATCGTTTTCTTAAGATTTCACTTATCTGGAAGCAAATGTCGACAACAATAGTACTAAAAGTAAAAGCTAAAAAATGACTTTCCATTTGGCTGTCTATAGCTCACTCTTTAAGAAGTATCTGTCGCTACCTTGTATGGTTGGAAACCAACGAAAATATAATAAACTCGTGCCGACTAAAAAAGTAAAAGTATTATTCCTTCTATATGAGTCAGCCCTCTGCTGATAAACACTTGACCTCAGGGTAAAGATTTTTTTAGATTCAGTATATTTTAGTGTTCAAATTGATTAAAACTCTTATGTTGAATACATGCTAAGAGACGTAATTGTAGTTTTGTATTTAAGTAATTCCAGGTTTCAGTTATTAGTTCTCTTGTTCGTTAACTTGAGATTTTCAAACGGGTTTTAGTTAAGTTTGGCCTCAAGCTAGTTTGAGCTGGACCGTATCTCTAACTGAAGTTTTCACTGGCTATAGAAACTTCTGTTAATAGACCTTGCTTTAATTGGGAAACAAAACTCATTTGAACCTATAGTTTGTCAAGGCGTTCAATAGACACCCCCAATGAGAAATGCGCGACGAACCTAGTCATTTTATTATTAAATAAACTTTTCGGCCGCGCTCTAAACAGCTTTGTTGTCACCATAATAATAATAGAAAATAGCTTACATTGTCTAATGCATAAAGTGTGCCAACACATCTTGGTCCATTGCGAGGTCGTCAGTTGCCATTAGGTCTCTGCCCAGAGATTCTTCTCGTTACTTGAAAGTTTCAGTGCTTTGGGGGAATTTCTTACAACAATATTCATCGGTGTACAGTTCTACCAATGGAGAGGTTAAAACAACAACCCCAATAAACTGCTTTCTAGTATATAATTGCTTCCGTTTTCGTTCAGCTCATTTGGTGTAATTGTGTTCTAATTTAGAGTCGCGCTTGTTTTGCAGCTAGTGCGCTTATCTGTTAATTGACGGCACACGCTGAATTCTTCTCTGTGCCAATTACTTTGAATACAACAATAGCGAGTTATATCCCGTTAATTCTACAGATAAAAAGAAACTTCAAACCAATTGAGGCGAAGAAAAGTTAACCTTCCTTCAAACCTAAAGTCAACAGAACGACTCTACTAACACTGTCAAAGCATCCTCGAAACATTTTCTTAACCTCAAAGTTCGAAAATTACAAAGTTTTGGAACTGTGGTCAACATATATAAGTTTTTGTATTAATTTAAGGCGCTCCAGGTGTTTGACGCTCATGTACCCAGGTGACGCCTGAAATAATCCAGATTTTAGATGACAGGTGCACAAGACGAAATCTATTAAGCGAGGCGAGTGACGTCCCATTTTGTCTTTCATCAATGGTCCACGTGCCAATCAGCAAATGTCTCTGTTTGTGATTGGCTTATGAAAGCAAAGTGCGACCTTCCATTCAATTTATTTATCTTTTCTTTTCCTCGTTGATTTGAAGCCTTATGTATTTTACCGTTTATGGCGCGTTTATTTTGCCTAGGCGTCAAGTCGACGATAGATCCCTGTAGACAAAACTTGAACAATTTAATGACATTAGCATTGCTCTAAGGTTTTCTTCAAATTGCATAACACCCGCATAAACATATTCCTACCCCACACGGAGTCCTGCTAATTTCATAGTTTTGATGAGTTGAAAATGTACAATTTTGGGGTGATATTCTTTAATTATTCAAACCAACCAGTGTTTAAATATTTTATCAATCTTACAAACAGCATCCAGCAAAGTCACCCTAAAGTTAAGTGTCTTGTTTCGTAACTTGCTCCCCTCAATTTTCGAATGTAACGTATTTCAGTTGTTTCAAGTAGATTGATTTGAAGCTATTCAGTCAATGATTTTGTGTTCAGTTTCTTTCCTAACTTCTTGTGATCCTATTGTAAATAGAATGCCTAAATTCTCGCATACAAAGGGAACGAATTTCAGCGAATCAGATGCCCGATTTACATTGTTATAGTTGCCTTTGGAAAAATATATCGCTAACTGTAATGAAAATGGAAGAGCCAATCATTTTGAGGCTATAAACATGATAAACAAGGCTTCCTGACGTTTTCTTATTAATCATTTGGTGAGTCGGGGAATTCCTAGCAAGCTCAGTGAAGACTCATTTCTTCCTTCTAAAGACTGTGGAGTAACTCTGGACACATATCAAAGATGAGCATTGAAACTACGGTTGATCAACTTGCAGACAGAGATGACAAGAAGATAAATGGTAAGAATATTATTGCTATGACGATGAAATCTGGGCAATTTCAAAATCTTTGACATACTTAAATTTGACTTTCTCTCCCCCAAGGCCGTCTCCTAGACATTCCGTGTAAGGTGTGTGGTGATCGCTCGTCAGGTAAGCACTATGGAATTTACGCATGCGATGGCTGCAGTGGGTTTTTTAAGAGAAGCATACGTCGAAACCGTGCCTATACATGTCGGGCTACAAATGGAAAAGGGAACTGCCCAGTTGACAAAGTCCACAGAAACCAGTGTCGTTCTTGCCGGCTGAAGAGATGCTTTGATGCCAACATGAATAAAGATGGTAGGTACTTGCTTTGCTTCTTCATCTTCAAATAATTCTTTAATTTTAAGCTATTAGTGCCTGGATGATACCACTTAAAACAAAATAAATCCCATATATACACATCGGCTGTCAATTAACGCATATTTAAGCTCAGAAAAAAACTGTCAAGATTTTTACTTGAGGCCTAAATTTAAGAGTTTTTAGTTGAGAATAAAGAGGTATTTACTTAAACCGTTTCAATCCTTCCGTTTATGTCGGCAGAGTCTTTCACAGACTTATTTTATTCACTTCCAATTGTTAGATCAATTCTTCCGTAAAGTAAACACTCGCTTGCAATACTTATATCTTCAAAGTCAACATAATTTATTTGATTCGCTTATTTACATTTCTTGTGACTTGTATTAACACCCGACATCGAAACACAGTTGGTATGGCCTCAGGATATGTGGATAAAACAACTCAACAAAATGTCTGCTTTTCACGAGAATCATTATGTTTTTGTGCTATTTCCTTGGAGATAAATTAAATGGAAACTAGGAAAGAAATCTGTTCATTTTCTGCTATTATCAAATGCTTTAAATCTTTCAAGAGCAATCAAGTCGCGGTTGCTGCCTATGCCACGGAATTCGATACTAGAAATTAATCAAGTAAACAACATGCTGAATGAATTTAGAACTTACAGCAAGTTTCAAAAACCAAAAAAAATTGTTTTATTTCAGGAGTTTGTCACAGTATACATCGGCTTATAAAGCGAAAATGCCTTCCAAGATGCAGACACGCCTTCGAACGATAAAATCAACTCTTCAATGAATTATTTCATTATGATGTATGTCATTGTTCCGAGGAGAAGTGAAACAGGGAATTATGGACATAAGTTATATACACTGATAAGTATATGAAAACCGCCGTTTTGTTGAGTTACTGAACAGACGGAGAGGACTGAAGCTATATGGAATATAGAAGTCATTCAAAGTCACTAGAAAGCCAGAAGCCTCTAATGTCGGCCTACCTTCTAGAGTGCTCTTGGTCTAACGTCTGGTAACTCTCAAGATAATGCGGAATCAATGTCGTATGAGAATCGGCTAAAATCCATAAAGTTCTTAGAAAATTATCGAATCAATTGTCAAAAAATTTTTGCTAAGAATTTTAATCCTACTTGAGGCAACTTTTGAGTGAGAATTGACAATATTTTATTTAAATCCGCAGTTTTCTATGCTTGGTTGGCGATTAGTATGGATGAAAGAAGGCAAACCGAAAAGTTGCGGTAACTGAGACTGATCGTGAAAAACATTTTTCCAATGCAAATCACTGGTTTTGTTTTCAGACGTGTGCATCAACAATAAAGATTCTTTGATCTTTAAAATCAATGTCGGTTACTGAACAAAAGTAAAAAAATTTCCAAGCTTTTCCTTCCGTTGCTAATTTTTGAAGCTGAGAATTCACAGTTCCAAAATAAGAACTAAACGGCACGTGAAGGAAAATAATTTCCTCTATATTCAATTCTAGTTTTCTGCGTTACTTCTTAGCCTTGAATTTGGCGCAACGGATATGGAATATATTCTCCGTTCACGGCGACGTGTGTAATTATCTAGATTTCTTTCTACTTTTTAATTCGAATCAAGATTCAGGAAGTCTATATTGAAAAAAATGTTTTCTGTTAAAGTCACTCGTTCAGTTTCATCCATTTAAGTTGTTCAAGACTAATTCCTTGAGGGTTATGACATGAAGACTCAAAGCAAGAACATTTTAGTTTTGTATTGTTAAGGGTTTTTAGAGATATAACATCTGGAAAACCTTATTGTGAAATTTCAGCTTGTGGCGATTTGGCTGAATTATTAATGTCATATTATACAAGAGACATTGAAAGGTGTAAGCCTTCTAAATCGCCTTGTTTTGTATTTATGAAAATCAGTAGTTGGAGAATAAGTCTAGCTTCTACATGACAAGGAAATCTTTCCAAAGGCAAGTTTTGTTCAATTAACACCTTTTATCTTCAAAATGCCCCGATTTCATGACATTTAATTTCCGAGGCGGTACTAAATGAAAGCAAGGTCGCAAAAATAAAAGCATTTAAAAAACACTCAGTTTTTCCTTAATTTACAAATGATATTCACTTTTCTGAACAAGAAAGAGAATCGGTTTATTTGAAACACCCACTCATGTACAATATTAAAATAGAAAGGTAGGTTTGGAATTCAAAAAGGTTTTTGACTTGATAACTTTCTTCCCTCTGCCAGACGGTTATGTGTTCAAACAGCCGAAAGCGCCGCGATTTGACCTCGCCTATGCTTCTCAATTCAATCTCAAGAATTCACTACTTTCCAAATAATCCTTAAAAACGTGAGACAATTTAAAATAATTAAAAAGTGAATTTCTTTTAATGGACATGACTTTTACGACGTAATTCTTGTCAAAGAATTTACCTCAAATAAATCTTTCAAATTCTAACAACGAGAAAAGAAAATGACAGACATTTCTTTAAACATTCTTCAATTGCTTCTCCTATGATTTGTCATCCATTCTTACAACAGTAACTCAATGTTTGATTAATTCTCTCGCTGATACACAACAAAGTTTTTCCAGCTCATTAGCAACGAACAACAAAGATAAATTGATAAGAGTGTAAAGAATAGCCATTGAACGAAAACTCCGCTTTCTTAGCTAAAAACGTTTATTTTTTATTTATTTTAAGAAGGATGGCACTAAAGGCGAGAGCAATTTTGTTGAAAAGATAATCGCCTGTCTCGTAAAGATTTTTCGTATCCCCGGGCGTTATTTGAGGTGTATCATTTTGAATTTTATTTGGCGAAATGGGCTCTTGTGGCATATATATTATGTGTTATATGCAATAATAGACACGAATCACGGTAAAAAAAACTCAGATCTCTAAACTGATTTCGCTGTTCGAACAAAATATGTCGACCAAATGCCACCTGAACTTTAATGTTGAAAAACACAGAGAACAAATATTTGAAATTTTGAAATATAGAATTTACTGTGTAAAATCGCTAAATGTATTTGTTTCAATGTTGCGTCTGAAATTTCACCAGAAGTTTCATTAATGTAAACTTTAGTACTTAATGGAACACCCTCCAAAACGTTACAGCATATTAGATATAATTGTATCTATACATTTTAAAAACCAAATTAAATTTGTCCTAAGAACTGAACTTGTCCTGTATTAGTGCTGTACTGACCGCTTTGCACGCTTCTTATACAAACTGGAGAAGATGTTTTGACACTCACGACAGAACTAGTAAAGCGTTACTTTTATATCAGTATAATTCGGATTAAACTACTCAGGTTTTTGTATTCAAGAACGAAGCTATCAAACTTCTTATTTGATCAAGATATTTTTTTAGTTGTCTACACCCGGCCTCAATTGCAACGTTGTCAGCGAGGAGTTTACAAACAAACAGAAAGAGAACTCACGTATATCGTTTTCGTGGTAAACATATTTTACATGTTTACATGTTCTGCATGCTTTGTCCTCTCTCTGACCAAAAGAAGACTATATACTTTAATTTAAATAAAACAGCTTTTCTACTTTCACACTAACTCTCTAAATTTAAAAATAAGCTTTCGTCGAGTTCAACAGTGACAGTTTGCCAATAATTTTTTAAGTTAACAAAGTTTTATACTAAAAATGAATTCGCTTCGACCCGCTTCGCCGTTCAAAATACGTGCGTCTATAGCTGATACCATGTTCGAAATTACTGCGAACTAGCCTGTTCATGATAAGCACATATCATACAATAAAATACATGAGACAGACTGTAATTGCTTATAGTCATTCTATTTCATTCTCTGTTATTCTGTCAAGTTCTCCTTTCATTATGGAAAGACTAACTTATCCTAGAAATATATACCCCTCGTGTCTACGTATTTTACCAAACTCTGATCAGCTGAGAGGAAAACGTGAAAAGCTAAGGGCGCGTTCGTTTGGCACTAATAGTCGGACTAAAACGGAATAAGCGTTCGTTTGGGAGATATTCCTATTCCGGAATACTTGGAATACATTCTGTCTATTCTATTCCAGGTAGCAGAATGGCCAGAATCTATTCCGTGTATTCCTATTCCGGAATAAGAATATCCCAAACGAATGCGCCATACGTTTGCAACTGGACTGATGGCAATAAAGATGCCTATTTTAGTATTTCTACCGCTATCAAATGTTGCCAGTGTGACAATCTACCTCAGCTCTTCCGCCAAATCCTAACAAGCAGAAATAAGTCTTTGTGTATCATTCACTATATAGAAGAGAATTGGTTTAAAGTTTCCGGCGCCCTCTAATCTAAAATGTTTTATAATACTCTGATAAAAGGTATGGTCAATATTTTCAAAAAGTGACGTCGTTTTTGGCACATTTCCTCGCCACTCAAGACGTTTTTTAATTTTATCGCCTTGGATCAAGAAATTGAAAAGCGAGCTTTTAAAATAACGCAATCACTTTACTGCCGTTTCCGTTTTCACTAGACAAACTAGCTTGTATAGTTAATACGGTTTTGTCAGCTCAAAGCTCTTCTTTTCATAAATAGAACGAACACTTTGCACTAAAGCGGAAGTTTATTCAGTGACGTGTATAGAATGTTCAGAACTTATAATTCCCGACACATACACAACCAAAGTAGTTTCAGCTGAGTTATCAATTGAATCTCATTCAAGCTATTTCAGTATTTTTTTTCAGCTTCCCTACTTGTGTCGACACCCCTAATGAAACATTAAACTTGCTTGTCATTGTATTTGAACGTAATCTCAACTCACAGCTTGCAAATGTTTTCGTATGCACAGATTCAGTATTATTATGAACATATCTCTATTGTGTATCGTATAAACGGAACGTGAAGGAATCTTTGAAACAGAAATGTCTCTCACGTTTTTGTTGTTTAAACTTATTGGCTTTTCGTGTGTGGGCACAAAACATGGGCGAGTTACCTTTATTGTAAAGGTCACAAACTTTGTAAAATCAAGAGCCGTATAGCAGGTTTTTCTAGTAACTCTTAAGAAGCAATGTTTTGTTTTCGGTATTTGAATCAACCAGATGTCTAAGGATCGATAAAGAGTATACTTATACCATCAGGTATACTTAAAAATATCAATTTGATGTATTTTTAACTAACTAAAATATTTAGATAACAAGCACCGATACAGACCAAAAATTTTCAATATATTAATTACACCCG
>JANVCH010054310.1:0-11112 GCA_025505405.1 Epizoanthus rinbou
TGTTAGTCTTTGAAAAATGTACTTGTGCTAATTTATTCCAAATTGCACTCGGAACCATGTGATTACTAATACAAATACAAATGAGAGACAGCACTTTCGGTGGCACTCGAGCTCGTTCGTAATAAAAACACCAACGTGTCATAAATAGCTGCTAAAGCTATTTTCATAAAGAGGAAGGATGCTGTATGATGTACGATACCCCGGTAACACTGTGAAGGAAAACATTCATTGCGAACCAATTTGCTCTTTTATTGTTGATATTTTTGTAGGAGTGAATATAATTCCGAGTGTAAACTATATTTTTCATTCAATAGAAATCACTGATCTGTTTGATAACTAGAAAACTCCAGATGAAGAGACAGAATCAATTAAAAAGAAAATCAAGTGATTTCCAGAGTTTTCTGGTTTCCGTATTAACGACAGCTTCATTATCAACAGAAATAATGAAATACATTACTGTCCTTTAGAATATTAGAATTACGATAAGCTTTCGTAAAAGTAATTGGGGCAGTCTTCTATTCCAGCCTTCTAAGACCCTTATCATGTCTTTTAATAAACGGAAATCTGTTTATGTCGAAGATATTCCGTCTTTAATTAGATAAGCCAACACCTGCATCCGAGCCGCCATGGATACTATATTTCCCGTTACCAGACTACCGAGTAAATGGTGGTGATTAGAAAATGCAGAATTGCTGAATTCCTGGTGATGTTTTCACGTAAGCGCATAAAACTTAGTTGGATCTTTAACTTGGACATTCTTTATCTTATGTAATTTCGTTCATTACGCATATCCAATCTGAGGGATTTTTTAAAATGTTTAAACATTCACAATGTTAAGATTAACATCCCAGGATGTTCCCTGTTCGGAGTATTGTCCTCGTCGTTATATGAACTTGTTTAATTTCGTTGTTTAGTCGGTCAATAATTTCTATATAATCGATTCTTCGTATGTCTTCTGGTTAATGCCGTTTATGGCCGGTTCAAAAACATGAGGGATTATGAAAGTTGAGCCGTTTGACTACCAAGTCTCTTATGTTCAATTTTGATGTTCAAATTTTGACGAGAGTCGATGGCAATTGTTGTTTTATTTGAATTGCAACTCTTTTCAACTCTCATTGTAGCTTATCGTCGTTTGTTTCACTACTCACGCATGAGACGTTCATATATCTCTCATTCTAGATTGATCCGGCGTTTGGAATAAATCTTTATCCTTTCACTTTCTCCAACTTCATCTTCCATTGTCGTGATATTAATTCGATGCACAACTATAATACATGTTCTACATCAAACAAGAACTTATTCTTGCCACGCAAAAATCGTAATTATGGCCAGTTTGGGGCACAAATATGCAGCAGTTAAAACTTGGAATGAAACGCCTCTGGAAATTAAACCTAGCCCATCCATCAACGTCTTTTGGAAGAGTTAAAAAAATGTTCTCCTTACTCAATAATAGTTTTAATACATCCGCGATTGAGCCTTCTGTGTAGTACACTTCTTTTTGGAAACGTTTGTTCTGAACTCACGTAAATGTAAATGTGTGCATTGTCAGTAATAATTACTGTAAATATAATCCGCCATTCTACCGTAGCATTTTCATTTAAACCTGTAATATATAAGGTGCAGGATTCTTTGTCTAACCCCCTAGGGTTGTAAATCATGCACCCTCCACTTTATTTCTCGTATTTTCTTTTTGTGTACTTGTACTTAATTATGTGGAAATAAATTAAACAACCGTCAAACCGTCAAACTACCATTGCCCGGCCATGTTTTCCTTGCTAGAGCTTCCAAACGTCAGTCATATCCTTGAGCTGCTTCCTTCAGTACATTTGATCTTAAAACCACTGCTCCTAACACCAAAACAACTAGCAATTCTATAATTATATGTTACGAGTAACATCGATGGATGCTTCTTCGTTACAGCTTTCCACAAGATTTCGCAAAATTTGTAAAACATATCTCTAATTCAGTTCTGTATAAAACAACGGTTTTGTACTACTCTGAGATGATAAAGTCCAGGGGCCAATTCATCAAAGCTTTTACACTTGTAATTTGCAAGTGCAAAAACTATTGCTTGAGACGTCTGGGACAATAGCTATGCTTGTACTTTACACTTACTGAATTGGGACTAGGAGAATTCCAGGGCAAACATGATACTTTGAAGGCCTTTTCCTCCCATTCCTTCATGATGCTGTAGTCGCAAAATGTTTGCATTTACAAGTCTTCAAAAGTTATGATTAATGAGCGGTCATCAATTTTGATTATCCCCGTTCATCACCAACTATAGGCGATCATCGGGGATTGTACCAATTCCAATCATACCAGCTCATCTGCACTTTTGCGCCCTCCCCCACCCCCCGTGTAAATAGGGTAACCGGTTTAGCTCCGAGGGTCTATGGTGTAACATCCTAATGTCAAAGATGACGTGAACCAATTCCATATGTTAGAGCAAAGGCAGCACCTATCCTCAATTATTTTAAGTCCACGGTACGGGTGTTGGTTTGGCATGTGGTCGAACCCTCAAATTCCTGCATTTGAGAGCGGTGCTCTTAGAACCGAACCAACCCGTGTTCAGAAGGTTATTATTTATCCCAGATGATCGTCAACATATATATGGAAAACAGCCGTAACAGTTTCAGTGAGTCTTGACCTGAGTGGATTCAACATTTTCTCACCAGGAGTAGTACAGCAGTAAGATATGTTTGCTAAGCGTTTTTCAGCGCTTACGGCATTCTAAGTGTTTTCGAGGAATTCCACAAGTAGCGCTAAATCTGGCAAGGGTTTCAATAATGTTTAAATACTTAGCGAATTAAATGGACTTGAATTCGCAAAATAAGCGAACAAGTTAAAACACGATGATGGCGATGGATTGGTCACGTATTGAGAATGGAACCAGAATCGAGTCCAAGAACAGTTCTCACCTGGGCACCAGAAGGAAAGAGGAAGAGAGGTCGTCCAAAAGATACTTGGAGAAGAACAGTACTCAGTAGAGAAAGAGAAATGTGGGATGGGGTTCAGAACATGGAGAGAGGCAGAACTAACAGCCATGGACAGAAAAGTGTGGATAGAAATAATAAGTTGCCCTATACTCCATGGGAGGTAGGAACTAAGAGAGATAATTTAATGGATAATTTCTACTAGACTCTGTTTTCTATGTGATTATTGTAATTTATGCTTGCGCCCCATGGAACTATTTTCTATTCTTAACAAAAACGTAATCATCGATATACCTATGAAAATAGCACTGCAATAACAACCATTCCAAAATAATTATACATTACCCCATTACCCGCTACCATAACTGATATGTATTAAATGTTCGCCTTTAACGATGACAAAATTGACAGAGCCGCAGATTCTGATAAAGTTACCACAGAAATATGATACATTTGAGGACCGTCTTCCGGGGAATATCCTAAAATAAACAGCATTCACTTATCTGGATTGCAATTTAGATCGGCGAGGTTGATAGAAGGAAAACTTGTGAGTGTAAATCACTTTTGTAAGAATGTAAATATAGTGCCTTGATCTAACGACTTACTGTTCATTCGGTCATTACACGCTGAAATGAGGTACTTCAAAGATACATTGCGGTGGCAAATCATTTGTCAAATTCCAAACAAAGATCTTAATTTCCAATAACGATTATAATATTATATCGCATATCACTCTCTCATGGGAACTCCCAGTTGCGATGCTCAAAAACCGAATATTTTTTTTGCCAGTTTGAATTCTCGTATTTCTTATTTTTATTAACGAATTTGTTCAAACTTATCGATTTTCCAATCACGAGCAGACTAAGTTCTGGGAGGTAATTGTTTTTCATTAAAAACTTGAAATTGACATGCAGTTTGATAAAATTATGCAGTTTCGCTGTCGGACTCAAGAGTAGATGTTTACCTTTCTGTTTTAACTCGACAAGAGAAACCGAAATGGTGGTAATAGAACAAGCAGTCCACAAAACACTTTCTCTTCCCTTTCCACAAGTTCTAATACAACACCAAGTATGGACGGACACGAATCAGGAATTTTAATCTACTGGCAGCTCAACATTTTGCTGTTAGTCGAAATTTTGAATTCTGTTTCACGTACAGTTGAACAGAATGTTTGTGTCATTAGTTTTCCTTCAAAGCTTAGCTTTAAACAAATAACTGTTAAACTACAAAATCTTCGTACACAGAATTTGGCTTTGATATTGTTCTTAAACAGCAGGTTCTTAGTGTGTGTGTGTGTTTTTAATGGTTTTCCTGAATTATTTTTGAAATACAAATATAGGAAGGAAAATGCTCTTACCATTATCACTGCAACAAAAAATCAATCATATTTTGTCTGTGGATTTCGAGGTAGAATTCAAACCTTGTCGACGAATTTCTTGTGCCAAGTTGCATGTAAATATTCCGCTCAGTTCAGTCCTTCATCAAGTCTGTATGAATATGAATCTTGTATTTGTAGTTGGCCATCATTTGAATATCAACCGCAATAAGTTACCTATTGTCCACGGCAAATAATAGACTATTTAAGGGTATTAAAGGAAATAACCTTTGGGACAAGTTATTATTAAAAATGTCTATTTACAAGTGTGCTGGGATAGTTTTTTGTTTGGACTGAGAATCCCTCCGATTTGTCTCCAAGAAAACTACGATATAATCCAAAACTTATAATAGTTGCAAATCCTTTAGAAAAAATTATTAATGCAAATCGAAGCAGTTTTCGGTATTTCTTCCCACCTCAAATGAACAGCTGAAAGTCCAAAACAAAGAAGCCGAAAAGCTTTCTATATTTAATTTTGCCAGGAACAACAGAGAGCGAATGTTAAATGGGTTACTATATCCAGCAGAGTATTGGAAAACAAACATGAAGAAAAGAAAAATACTGTTCGCATCGAAATCTCACATGTCCGTTCTTTAACAATATATTTTCCGGTTTGTTTCGAGTCTTGTATTTTCTTTCTAATATATTTACATACTATATTCATTTTCTTTAATATCTATGGATAATTTATTCACAACAAAAGATTACAATTCAAGGCGATACTGCAGAACGGCTTCAATAGCAGCCGTATTTTACAAACAGAATATAAAAAAGGAATTTATGTTTATACATTATCTATAATATTTCAGAGTTACTTTACTTTGTTAAAAGTAATTATAGTTTCAAGTATAGCGGGAATGTTTGATTTCTCCTTATAGAGTAATTAGAAGTTCAAGTTCGCCTGTAATATTATAAACAATAGTGAAACGTTATCTCCTTGAGCTTTTTATCGTTTCAAACTCCAACCGGCTGTCAGCATTTCACAGCTTTTTACCTGTTATTTCAACCTCGTTCCCAGGTGACAACACCCAACAATTGGGCCTGGTACTGGGTAAGGTGATATATCGGGTGTTGCGATGAGTTCAAAATAGAGACGATTTCGCTTCACCGCTGTCAAAAGCTCATTGTCATTTGCATTGTCAAAGCAGCTTTTTGATCAATAAAATTCTAGAGTTGAGTACTGGCAACCAATCAGAGATGAGAATTGACGCGTGACTCGCTGGCGCGAGCATTTTGTTCTGATCAATCTTTGACAGTGAAGCGAAATGATCTCTAATAATTACCATTAAATTGGCTAACCAACTTTTTTTTCCATATTTCTAGTAGTTTGTGAGTTACAGGCTACTCCCCACCCCTACAGTCAGAGGAAATCCAAATTTAAAAGGCCAGTGTGAATAGGGTTAAACCAAAAAGCATAATCTAGGAAGAAATATACTATCTATCTTGTCTTCCGCTATCATTTCATTTTGGGTACTAGAGCTGTCGTCAAGTATTAAACCTATATAGAAATAGGAGGTCAAAATGGGGTGGGAAGTGGGTATGGTACCATGTGAGCTCATGTTGCTGTCCCTATCTGCGGCATGTGTCTTGACCTTCTCCCTAATTGGGTCTAATTGCTGCTGCTACTGCTACTGCTACGGCTAGTGTTACTGCTATTGCTATTGCTACTGCTACTGCTACTGCTACTGCTACTGCTACTGCTACTTCTACTATACTATACTACTACTACTATTACTACTACTACTATTATTATTATTATTATTATTATTATTATTACTACTACTACTACTACTACTACTATTACTACTACTACTACTACTACTACTACTATTACTACTACTATTACTACTACTACTACTACTACTACTACTACTAATTCTAATAATAATAATAATAATACTAATAAGTATATACATTAAAATAATTTAAATACCTTCGAAAGTGCAATTGTGTTCATCGTTTCCATAGACAGGTTCATTTTCATCATCTCTGTTAATACTTTGACCAATGACCTTGCCAGGGGGGAGAGAGAAATGCTTTCCTGCTTGGTCACGTGTCACCTTAGTGTATGCGAACAACACAGGAGCCCTTGTATTTCGCGAAGGAGCTGCTAGCGGACAGTACTCAGAAGACACCCCGATGGCCACATTCACTGGGAGGGAGCCAATGTTCGGTAACGTCCCCCCTGCCTCTCCCGAAACACTTTCCATCTGTGTCCCCACAACTTCTAACTTTTCACTATAGACAACGCTATGAATGACATAAAACTTTCTGTTGCTATGTGGATCAATTTCTTGTATCTTGGCAGTGTCTAGTTCAGCTGACTTGAGCAAGTCACGTAAATTTCCATCTGCAAGGAATTCCTGCTGAATCTTGCCAAGATTAAGGTCGCCAAGAGCCTCGTACGCGTCCAGATTTCCGTGCACATAGAGGGCCTTCAGATGGGCATGCACCTTTCTATATACTTTCTGGGTCTGTTCTTTATTGTAGCAAGTTCCTTCGCTAACCTTTTAATAATAAAATATTACAAAATAGGGTCGGTCATTTGATATTGTAAGGTGGGAGTGGAAGAATGATTTGTTTGTCTGAGGGAACTGAATAATGTTAGGGATCGATCATTTGATATTGTGGGGTAGGGGTGGAAAATGATTTGCTTGCCTTAGGGGACCGTATATAATGTTAGGGATCGACCATTTGATATTGTGGGGTGGGAGTGGAAGAATGATTTGCTTGCTTGAGGGAACAACGTAATGTTAGTGATCAACCATTTGATATTGTGGGGTGGGAGTGGAAGAATGATTTGCTTGCCTGAGGGAACTGTATAATGTTAGGGATCGACCATTTGATATTGTGGGGTGGGAGTGGAAGAATGATTTGCTTGACTAAGGGAACTATATAATGTTAGGGATCGACCATTTGATATTGTGGGGTGGGGTGGAAGAATGACTTGCTTGTCTGAGGGAACTATATAATGTTAGTGATCGACCATTTGATATTGTGGGGTGGGGTGGAAGAATGATTTGCTTGTCTGAGGGAACTATATAATGTTAGGGATCGACCATTTGATATTGTGGGGTGGAGTGGAAGAATGATTTGCTTGTCTGAGGGAACTATATAATGTTAGGGATCGACCATTTGATATTGTGGGGTGGGGGTGGAAGAATGATTTGCTTTTCTGAGGGAACTATGCTGAAGCAGAGTAGAAGTAGCAAAGCTGCAAAATCAAACGGTGTTGAATCATATTTCGTTACAATTCAATTCCCTAAACAAGAGGCATTACTATACTTGTCTACTGTTAGATAGACATTTGCTGTCAGCAGAGTTTCCTTTCACTGGGAAAGAATAGATGACCAATAGATCTTATTCCCCAAATGACAACTGGTGTCACATTAGGAATGGAAAGTAATCGTATTGCCAAGGATACAGTCAGGTTCCATTCCTAACCACGGCCAGTGCCATTTTGCAAAGGATCTACTTGTACAAGTCAGTGTTGTAAGTGGCTGTCTGATAGTGACTGAGACATGTGACTCCCAGGCTTTGAAAGGCTGTGCTTTAGAGTGCGTCTTCTGCCATAGAGCTTCTGTTTTATCTTCTTCCAAGTAAAAGTTAATGATTCTCCTTCATCCAGTGGGAATGCTTGGTATGACAGACCTAAAAATCAACAGCAACAACAATTATGTTATAATAATAATAATATTTTGAAAATGTTTTTATTCATGAACAAAACTATATGACTACTTCTGATATTTTCTTTTACAAACCTTATATTTGTTTCTCTCTCTTTTGGGCACATATTATGTTTCAAATATTCTTATTCCAAAATAGGAATACATTCTGCCCATTCTGCTACCTGAAATAGAATACACATAATGTATTCCAAGTATTCTGGAATAGGAATAGCTCCCAAACAAATTATTTTCTTGATTTATTCCAACTATTCTTATTCTACTAGACTGCAAAGCGTCCCTTTATTTTGCAGTTTCCAGGCCGAGAAAGGAAGATGCTTGGGTTTGACCATGTGGTGTAATAAAGGTGGGGGAATGGGACAAGAGCTAGTCTGAGGAAAAGGAAGAGATGGCTTACAGTTATTATTCTGCGGCAAATGAATGTGCTCTTTTTTATACTAAATGCATTATTAGTACACTTTAGTGTCTAGAATCTAATTCCCATATTGTATGTTAATAGTAATAATCATTTATTTCTCATTTTCATAAAATGGCCAAATGCATTTTACATCTACATGTTGTAGTAAAACTGTTACATGTATACGAAATATTAACAACAACAATGACAACAACAACATTTCAATATAATTGATGACATCATAAACGCTACCAAACTTTTCTCTCCAAAAAAAAATATTTCTATGAAATTATAAACACTGACTGTAAGTACTAATCTGTAAAACATGATCTGATTTTTTGTAGCAACCAGTTTTTCTTTTTATGTCAGCGCCCCATTAAAGTAGAAAGTAAAAGCTGGTTGCCGAGGGAAATTAGCATCCCTTTTATGCATTTTAAGTATTAAAATATCTATGTCACAGACTTACATGTATATTTATTTTAGGAAATGTTTTAGCTGACTGAGAAAAGGTTGAGTAAACTCTGGTAGGCTAGTTTCTAAAAAACTATTTTGGTCTGACGAAGGGTTAGTGCTCAAAACGTCAGCTGAGATCTTTCACCCTCACGGCGAAATACATAACATATCAACTTTTAGTTGATCAATCCCATCATGAGAAAAGGTTGGTCTGGTTGATGAATATGCCATCATTACCCATATATGGACATTTGACTTCCAGGCTTCAAAGAATAAGAATGCATTAATTAAGTATGACTAGTTAAAGAGACAGCAAGAAATGCAATTTTTGTTTAGTGGAGGATTCAATAAAAGTAAAAAGCATTTTTCTTGGAATATAAAGTTTAATTTATAGAAATAAATATCAATGATAGGCTGTCAGTTTGTTCAATTAAAAATAAATAATTAATTTTGTGAAAATAATTTACAAAAACATTCATTTGTTTAATGGACAATAATTATAATTTAAAATATATGAAAAATTATGTGGAATAAAATTGGCAAATGAGTTGATCAATTTTAAAATATATTATTGACATTTGAACAGACAACTAAACGTTGCTGAAACAAACTTATAATGTTGCACCTGTGGCCATCATTCATACCAGTAATGTGTTACATTATCAATGAAACACCACAACTATTTCAACCCAGCTTCCAGTATGTTTCTAACAAGAACTTGAGGGGGAGATGTTTTTATCATGTTCATAATTTCATGATGAAAACAAGAAAAAATGGCAACAGGGGCTGATCCAGAAAGTTTAGAAAGGGGGCCCATACCCTGAATTCTGGAAAGGGGAGGCAAAAAGGGTATATCTGTGCTCTAAAAGCATTTTTTTAGTGTTTTTCTTATAAAATGTTTACAAAGTGCCAAGAATAGGGGGTCCACCCCTACATGTAAATCTGGACAAGGCAAACTAGCAATGGTTTGCAGGTTCGTCCCACTATTAACGTTCCATTAACATAAATGTTTTAATTGAGTTGTACTTACACTTTATTTTATCCATCCGATCTTTGTCAAACTTCTCTTCACTATCACTGTCACCACGTAGAATTTCCTCTTTTGTAAAGAGGATGTTCAGTAGTTTCAGGGCACATAAATGCCTCTCTCTTGCTGTGTCAAGAACATGTTTTACATTATCGACTAAATGTTCAGGAATTCCAACAAGTCGGATTTGATCCAAAGATATACTAATGTGTAGAGGTTTGTGCATAGATCTCAACACAACTTCAAATGGAATGTTAGACTTCCTCGCTTTACGTGGGGTGGCCGACTTTCTTTCCCTTGATGGTAACGAATATGGGTCCTCAGAAAACACTGGGTTGACTGAAACTGGATTTTCTGAGTCTAAAATTTGATGTGTAGTTGTTGTCTGTGGGGTTGCTGGTGTGACCGGGAGTGAAGCAATGGTAGTTGTTGGTCTGGCAGGAAATGGACCGACTGCAGTTGCTGGCCTGACAGAATGAGGTCCAACTTCAGTTGCTTGTCTGACTTGAGGTGAGCCAACGTCAGTTGCTCGTCTGACCAGAAGTGATCTAATTTCAGTGGCTGGTCTGACTGGAAGTGATCTAACTTCAGTGGCTGGTCTGACCGTAAGTGAGGTAAAATCAGTTGCTTGATTAATTGGTGTCGAACTAATGGCAGTTGTAGGGCTGACCAGAAGCGAACTCACTGAGGGTATGATTTCAGCCTGTGTGGCAACAATTGGAGAAGTTACTTGGTGGTTGATATGTGTAGTCACCATGCTTCTACCAGTAGAAATGGCTGGATCACTGGGTTGATCTATTAACAGACCACGTTTGGAGGATTCGGCAACTGCTACCTGGACCTGAAAGTTAAAGGTAAAACAAGCTTGGTACATGTGGTCAACCAGACATTCAGTATAAATAAAAAAAATAAAATTAAAAAATTAAAAAAATGGGAGTGCTTAATATATATAATCAAACAAAGCTAATAAATCAAGTTCACTGAGTTTGGTAATTGAACATTATAATTAAATAGAGATACATTGTGAGTTTGATCATCAAACCTAGAATGGAACTAATTGAACTACAATCCTGGACAAAAAGCGTTGGACTGACAGGCATAAACTAACCGCAATTTGTAAATATATTAGCATACACCATTATTGTGACTGAACACGGCCCCAAAGAATTAAAAAAAAAACATCTCTAGACGTCCCCCCGCCCACCCCCAATCAATGTTGTACACTCTGTTCAAATTAATCT
>JANVCH010054421.1:0-17640 GCA_025505405.1 Epizoanthus rinbou
GTAAGGGTTTCACGAAGCAGGCAGCACACCCCCTCCCCGAGGAAGGGGGGGGGGCACATGCCTATATAGCTGATACTTCATCACACTCCGTGAATCAGTGAAATCGACACTTGAGCGAGAATAACCTCTGGTACCCAGGGTACTTGCCGGGTTAATGCATAACAACAAAAAATCTCGAGTGATCCTGAAAAAATGTAACGTAAAGTAACAATAGGTAATCCAGGGGGCAATTCCATAAAGCTTTTACACTTGTAATTTACAAGGATCGATCGCGCGCGGACGACTGTTGTTTCCGAAGTACAGGACCCAATTCAAGTGTAATTTACAAGTGTAGCTATTGTTCTAGACTTCTGAAACAATAGTTGTCCTTGTAAATTACAAGTGTATAAAGACTTTATGATATTGGTCCCATTGTTCCCAGAACCAATGGCAGCGCGACACATTAATCCCGATACGCGAAAGTAGTGGTTATGCAGAACAAATCTAGAGTGATCCTGAAAAAATGTAAACGTAGATGTTTACAGGATTTTCTTGTTCGCTGGTTTAGAAATTTATTTTTTCTTATGGATTTTCATAATTATTATAAAAAGAAACAAACACATGTACACAGCTGTGTGAAGATACGGTTGTTATCTTCTCGTGTCGAATTTTGCAACATGCTCGTTTACTGTGCTCACTCGTGTATTACAACACTTGACATAAATTCAAATTCAAATTCAATTTTTTTATTGATATACTCATCAAACATAATTACAGTGTGCGTGCACACGATACAGTGTTACAGTATATTAATTAATAAATAATTAACTACACACTTGAAGATACTAAAAGCCGCATCTTTGCACAACCATATAAGATCCCTTAGATATTACCGGAGATATTGGGGGACAAATTAAAACACAGTCCAGGACTTGGTATAATTATTAATTGTGAAAACCATATTATTTTATCTGATGCATTTTTCCTCGTTGGCACTTAGCGGTAGCTACAACTAATGTTATTTAAAACTGAATAGAATTTTAAAAAGTTTGTAGCCGTGTGTACCCGATACGAGGAGACTAATGTACAAACATGTATGTCAGCAAGGTGCTACATGAGCGATACACAATACAACGGGACAGTCGAGTAGTCGGCTGCGTTATGTAATAACTGCTTTAATTTAGGAGCAGGACGATAAAAATTGTTCCACTGCTGCGTCAGTGACTGCATTTTGTATTGCTGAACGTTGTCACTGTCTCTAGTGTCCGTTCATAGTATTGTACTCGCAGTTCCATGTATGAGGTCCACCAATAACACCATACAGTAATGGTAAAATAACTATAGGTAGTATATATATAGCCTAGGATTGACCACCTGGAGTTTCTTTCTTTTAATTTCCTATCGATTTTGGAGAGTACAGATTCCCACTATATACGTTGTAAATAGTATATTTAAAAATACTATTATTACTGATTTTGAATGCGGTGTCTCCGCCCAAATTGCAGAGGATGCAGATTACTAAACGGGGGAAAAAACGCTTTTTTGGCAAAGTATGTATCTCTCAATTCCCGCTCGATCTTTGCTACTAGACGTTAGACAGACGCCCCTCTGTAGCAAAAAAGTGCCTCTGAATTACAATGAGCTGAGCTTTTCACTCTGTACTGAAACGAACGGTTTTGGACCCCCAAAATCTCATATTTCTATTTTATCGATTTTTATGATTTTCATCTCGAAATGTAGGTATGTCTTTCATCTTCAAAGGTCCGATGGATCTTTCATGCGAGACACTGCCGCATGTCTGTAAAACCAAGATTTAGCAGCAAGGTTTGGTGAATGTGTAATCTTTTCTCTCTTATTGTCTGCCCTTTGAAAACGCACATATTTTTAAAAATAATGAGCTGATAGCGCCTTTGATATCCCGGAAGTGTCGCCGTGTTCTGCGCGATGGTACATGGTAAATTTAATATAAAAAGCGATATTGGTTGCATTGTACGTACACCCAAATATATCGGTCATGTGTTCGCTACTATCAGCAGACTGTCAGTGCTCACAGTCTATCTCCGATTTAAGCCTTGACAAATGTTACTACTATACAATGAATCGATATGTTGCCTATACGAGAGATATTTATATTCATTTTCAAGTCGCGGAGTCGGTACATAGGTCCACTATTAAAGTCGCGAACTCTATCACTGCCTACCGTAATAGAATATGAAAGCAAAGTACAAGGCTGTCATTGTAGACTCATAGGTTAAGACGGAGGTAACACACGTATTTGTTGGTGCCTTACTCACCTGATATATTCACTATATGTCAGTCTTGCTTCTGTACTTCACGAAGAAACGACGCAAGTTCGCTGTAGCTTACTGTCACTCCACGAGGTGAGAATCTCTGACCGGTTAGCCAGTCACCATTACCAAATTACCCATGGATCATCACTTTGAAGGTCCCCTAGGGATTTTGTAACTTGAAGCACAAACATAGCTGATATGTTGATTATATTTCTGGTATTTTTAAAAAACAATTCGAAGCCAGTACGAGTCCTTTCAAGAGATGGCCGATGATCGCAGTTATATGGGCACCTCGTTTAGTTCCCTGCGGCAGCGTTTTGTACTCACTATCACTGTAGTTTTCCATATTAAATCCTGTTTTTGTCGGGCTGTTACACCCGAGGGGGCCGGGGTGGGGTACACACTCCAATTTTGGGTATAGGGATCGGATGTGCCGCCCGAACGAAGAAATTCCGACCCGTTCTAGAATAAATTGTCTCAATTTTGATACTCCGTTACTGAAACAAATTAATTTTCCAGGGCCTAAAAGTACCAAATTTCCAAACTGAATGGCGACCCCGTTTTAGAAATGAATCAAAATATTCATATTGCACGAAATGATAAAACATTCTAGATTAAAAACACTAAATTCATACCTCGTTTGGCTGCACATACCCGTATAGGGCCAATGTAGGGGAGTACCCCCCTCCTCCTCCCTCAGTCCGGGTTGTTACAATAGTCGATGTGTGATATCCCCAGAGCATTTTAAAACTAGACTACCGACTCGAGCAGAGTTATTCCCATGCATGGGCTATAAAGTTACATACCGCCGCAAAAGGTATGGTTTTCAAGTGGTTTTAGTTTGAAATAGGGTATATATTTTGGCCTGTTAGTCTGGAATGTGGTGGGAAATGGCGCACATAAATCAAACCAAAACAACTGAAATTTTAGTCTGAAATAAGGTGTATAGTTTAATTTTGGCGCTCAGGTCTGGAAAAGGAATATGAATATGAATATGGAAAACCTCTTATTTTGGTCTGGAATAGGGCACACCCCACCTGTAATTCTGATGAGTAAACTCTCGAAGGAAGAAAAAACCCAACCCCTACCAGTAATTCTGATGATTACCCCCTGGAAGGAGGAACAGCCAGCCGGCCCAGGAGAGCGAGTTGAGTAATGCATGTCATCAAGTGTACTGCAGAATAGACTAACTGAAACAGTGTACGCACGGGTCGTTACTGTGCTATTTCAGTATTTGATGGCGTTATTTTAAAATATCATGGATCATGAATAATTATAGTAATCGATACAGCTGCAGTTGAGTATAGTAATACAGCGACATCTCGATTTGCGTTAACTAAACATTGGTGAATTCTCTTTGATCTCTTGATCTATTCTGTGACTGGGGAACTGGCGGACCGCATGCCCATTTTAGGGTTTTATGCTAGAACGAGGTATCATTTCGCGCAAACTTTTGATCTCCATTTCTAGAACGGGGTAGCGATATATGGAAATTTGGTACTTTTAGGCCCTGGAAAATCGATTTTTTTTCTAGAACGGGGTATCAAAATGGTATCAAAATTGAGATAATTTATGGGGTCGAAATTTCTTCGTTCGGTGGCACATCCCTACCCATAATTGGAGTGAGTACCCCCCCGGGCATTTACCACCGTAACCTAGTCTGTAGGACAGGCAGTTTGTGGAAACTGCGCAAACCCACAGTGAACAAACCCCCCAAACCACCTGTCCTACAGGCTCCCGTAACCATGTTGATGGAACTGATATACACATATATTCAGTTCATTATTGTCAGTAGTTTTATTGCTTGCTGGTTTGTTGTATCTTTTCCAGAATGCACTGCTGCTTCAACAACGACCTCGTAAGAAACTAACCAACAAACAGAGAAAGAAGTATGAGCGCATTGTGGCAACAAAAAAGAAGAAGGCCAAGAGAGCTGAGATACTTCAAGCTCTGTCTGAGTGTGCTGTGAGTCATGATGAACTGGCTCTAATGAGTTCAGCTTCCAGGCTGGGACAGTATGATAGGAAACGGAAAATCTCTGAAATGGAAGCAGAGGGAAATGTAGTGGAGATGATTTCAAGTATTGCCAAGGGGAGGAAAAAGGCCAAGAGGTTAAAACAAGTCAAGAAAACCACGCAGGCATGAACCAGTACATGTAGTCAGAATAATGTTATGAAATCAGATATACCTCTTATTAGCTGAGTGCGAGGTCCATATGGTTAGTTATGGACCGAGGTTTTTTTGTTCCTTTTATGGTGCAAGCGCAAAGCATGGAGGCCATGAAAATGGGAATGGACCAAACAAACAGGGCTAATAAGATATTTGTTATATGGCTTTTTTGATCATTTTGAGCAAGTGAAGGCATGTGAAAACTTGAAAAAGTAAACAAATGCCAGCTGCTCGAGAGCAGAAGGTCTGTACATTGTACAGCAACTTATTGACCTGAAATTGACCAATCACAGTGAGCAAAATTAATCAGCCAAATAATAATTAATATTATTTAACAACAACAACAACAAGACTTTATTAATTTTGTACATTGTACCATACCACTAATTTAATTTATACACTACATACATATATTTATTTAGTACTCTCAAAATAGATAATACAAGAAATTGATGTAAAACTGGATATCAGAAATAGCTTTCACTAAACAAGTCTGATGTCCAGCAAACAAGATGGTGGCTTCTCTTTCCTGCTTTGTAACTTTGATGTTTTATATTATGCATTAATTACTGGAGAACCAAGACATAACAAGGCTTGGAAGATATTTTTGACAGAAAGTTAATGCCTATATATATACATGCGAAAATTGATGATTTTTAAACTGCTAAAATATATAAAGAAGTCATGGCTTCATTAACACTATCATTTAATCAACTTAATCAACTGTTATCATAATAATGGCATAATTAATTGTTTACACAATTAATGATGTGTTTATAATCCGGGATTGTCAAGTAAGTATGTCCCCAGATCCCATAGGAAAGTCTCACTCCTTGAAAAGTCTTAACTTGAGAGTCATGATAACTAGTGTATCTATAGCTAATTCTATAATATATAGTCTGTATATTCCTTACACAGCCAGCTCCATTACCAAGAACAGCGGAGGAGCAGGAAGAAGTTGAATCTGATGATTCTTCGCAAGGTATTATAATTATTAAACAGATATGTTATGCCTTAATATAGTATTAAAATGCGCCAAATACCTGAACCCATCCACCTGCAGAAGAACATACATGTAGACCATACATGTCATGATCAGGTGCTAAGTTTTTTTGTAAATTACTTATCAAAACCTCTTTCATTATTCAGTGTTACAACTGTTACATTAATACAACCATAAATACTCTGGAGTGCCTTTTTTGGGAGCGTTTATTACTGGAAGATATCAGGTGTTGTTAGTTAAAGAGAGTTATTTATTTTAGTTTTGCAAATAATAATAATAATAATTTCAATAATAATAATAATAATTATTATTATTATTATTATTATTTGTACACGTATAGTGTGCTATCTATAAAGATCAGAATATAAAAACTAAATAAATTTATCTTAGAGGTAGTAAATTAAATTAATTTTATGTAACTATGTATTCCAGTGATTTGCCTGTTCTTATGAACAATGGACGATTATTCCAGAGTGAGGATTCTGCAGCTGCTGTGGATTGATCTCCGTTTAGTTTGCTTTATTATGTATTATGTGTTCCATGATTAATTTGAATTGTAATAACTTCTTAGTCTTGGTCTTGGTCTTTGTATTCATCTTAATCTTCTTAACGTGAACTCCTTTAACCCCTGAATATGATTGTTTCTAATCGTAGATGATGATAGTACTTCTGAGGATGACTTGAATGGCCCAGATATTCCTACTCTTGTCGAAACTCAAGCAATTGATGAAAGCAAGGTAGCTGTTCCAGAACAGATATTTGTTGCTGAGAAACAAGATTTATCTGACTCTGAGACCCTGAACTCCTCAATTACAGTTTCTGGGAATATGACAGAAAGTAAAGAGAATAACATTATTAATACAACTCAGTCAAAACCAAGGAAGCCTGCTGTGTTTATGGAAGTTCGGAGAGATGCAGAAATCCAAGCTGCAAGATTACAGCTACCAATTCTTGCTGAGGAGCAAATTGTAATGGAAGTTATCAACGAAAATGACGTTGTGATTGTGTGCGGTGAAACCGGAAGTGGGAAAACCACTCAAGTGCCTCAGTTTTTGTATGAAGGTGGCTACACAAGAAGTGGAATGATAGGTGTCACTGAGCCTCGTCGAGTGGCAGCTGTCAGTATGTCACATCGAGTCGCACAGGAAATGTCAATGGGTACAGACGAGGTTTCATATCAAATTCGTTATGAAGGTAATACCACGGAGAATACAGTGATGAAGTTTATGACGGATGGTGTATTGCTGAAGGAAGTTGAGACAGATTTCCTTCTTACAAAGTATGCAGTAATTGTTATTGACGAGGCGCACGAGCGTAGTGTCTATACAGACATTTTAATTGGTTTATTATCTAGAATTGTGCCTCTCCGCAACAAACAAGGACATCCTCTGAAGCTTGTCATTATGTCAGCCACCTTAAGAATTGAAGATTTCACTATGAACACTAGGTTATTCTCAACTGCCCCTCCTATGGCAAAAGTCGACTCTCGCCAGTACTCAGTGACAGTGCATTTCAACAAGAGAACTCCAGATGACTATTTTAGTGAGGCATATCGTAAGGTGTGCAAAATACACCGCACTCTACCAGCAGGGGGGATCTTGGTGTTTGTCACTGGGCAGGGGGAAGTACATGGTCTGTGTCGCAAACTGAGGAGAAATTTCCCGTGGGGGAAGAGGACAGGTGATGATGAAACTGTCACTGATGATATTAATCTGAGCAAGTTTCCCATCAACCCCCTGGTTGAGAATCGCGATGCAGAAGATGAAGAGATAGGCGAAGAAGAATTTAATGAAGAAGACTCTGATGGCGATGACAGTGCATTTAGTTCTGCAGTTGATCGAAACTTGCCTTTGTATGTTCTTCCATTGTATTCGCTGTTGTCCACACAGCAGCAGGCAAAGGTGTTCAAGCCACCCCCAGATGGTACACGATTCTGTGTGGTTGCTACCAATGTGGCCGAGACCTCGCTAACGATTCCCAACATTAAGTACGTGGTGGATACGGGGATGGTGAAGAGGCGTTACTACGACAAACTCACAGGTGTCTCTTCCTTCAGAATCACGTGGACGTCAAAGGCATCAGCCAATCAGAGAGCTGGAAGAGCAGGCCGTGTTGAACCAGGTCACTGCTACAGACTCTATTCCTCTGCAGTGTTCAGTAACAACTTTGAAGAATATTCTCCACCAGAGATTCAGCGACGACCTGTTGATGACTTGGTTCTTCAAATGAAGGACATGAACATCGACAAAGTTATCAACTTTCCCTTTCCTACACCACCTGATGTGAATGCCCTACAAAGTGCCGAGTCATTGCTTTTGGATCTTGGAGCCTTGGAAGAAAAGAAAACAATCAAGGGAGCTGTTGTCTCAACAGTAACTTCACTTGGTCGTGCTATGGCAAAGTTTCCCGTTGCCCCTAGATATGCAAAGATGCTTTGTGTTGGTCACCAGGAGGGTTGCCTAGAGTATGTGATTGCTGTTGTTTCTGCTCTAACAGTACGAGAAATCTTCGTCGACGATGTTAACAAGACAGGAGATTCTGGAGACAAGGATGAAGTGAAGAAGAAACGCCTAAGGATAACGCAGTTAAGGCGGACATGGGCGGGGCAGGGGGAATCCCAAAAGCTTGGAGATCTAATGGTCCAACTACGAGCGGTAAGCACACATTCCAAAGTCTACTGTTAAGGGGGAGCTTAACCTTTGATTTTGTTGGTAATTAGGAGAATTGTTTGGAGATTAAGAAAGGAGACGATTTTGATTGAACGTAACAGACACTGGACGTAAGCCAGACGTTCGCTGCGACGTATCAATTCAAAGCCGTACTTAAATAAAACTTAATTCAAACATTTTAGCGCCTAAATTTCTCAGTTTATGTATTACATTTTTTTAATTTTGATACTTTTTTGTGTATTTTTATGTTACAGCTGACCTAAAATATTTCAAATTGACAATTTATATCATCGAACCCGATTAACCCCATGGTTGTTTAGGTGGTAGGTTAATAACGTAATTTTTGAAGGGCATATTGTTTATTTTGGACCGGAGTAGTTTCATATGCAGCTTGCAGCCCAAGCGTAGCAAGGGACACTACAAGGTGCAAAAATAAACTACTGCTGGACAAACGTTATGTTATTAGCTTTATCATCACTGCACAAGGACAATTTGTATAAAGTTCTACAACAAATTTTTATTTGAAGCAAATATGATTTAAGACGGCATCATGTGCCATCAGCCTGCCACGTGTGCAATTTCCAAGAGGGCGGTTTCGTATATTTGGCTGCGTATATTGATGATAACATTGGCACTGCCCTCCTGTATGTAGTCTAGTTACGTAATTCCTGTCTTGTAAACTTCTAATGTATACAGCGCCTCCATAAAGCTGTTGTAGTTAAAGGCAGCCGTGAAATGTTTTTTTTTCGTTCTCATTGCAGGTTGGAGCAAGCGAGTATGCTGGGTGTTCGGAGAAGTTCTGTTTTGAAAATGGCCTGCGACACAAAGCTATGCTGGAGATTAGGAAACTGAGAGCTCAGTTAACAAATGCGGTCAACGCAGTGAGTTCTGAAGCCAAGGTGGTTGTCAATCCGAAGATGAAACCACCAAATGAGGGTCAATGTAAGGCCATTCGCCAGATCTGTCTGTCAGGCTTAGGTGATCACGTGGCTAGACGCATTCCCCAGGAGGAGCTGAAGGATGCCAAGCTGAGGAATGGGTACCAGTGTGCTGAGTTGGAGGACCCAGTCTTTCTCCACCCCAGCTCTGCTCTGTTCAGTATACTTCCGGAGTACATAGTGTACCAAGAAATAGTGGAAACGTCCAAGCTGTTTATGAAAGGTGAGACTTGTGTTTTAAGAATCGCCAGAATTAGTTGTCTTAAGGCATGTAGATGTTTTCGAATATTCTCCCAAGGGTTCCTGAATCCGACTGTATGCATCATATGAAGCCTGGATGGCCTTGAAGAAAATATACTCTGGCCTTGAAGAATCTAGATATACTCTAGCAGCGTGGAAAACGCTGATTGATTTTACCGAAAACGAAGGCTCTTGGAAACGGATCAATATGAAAACGGAGTCTTTGGTACCATCCGCACTGATAGGTTTGAAAACGATTTTTTTAAACCCCGTTTTAAAAAAACGGAGGCTGTTGAAAGTAGAGGTTTCTTAACATGGATGCTTTAAAACTAGGGTTTTGAGAACTGGTGATTTAGAAAAACGGAGGTTTTTGAAAACGGAGGCATTTGAAAACGTATTAGTCTGGATGGGTCCCTGATATGGGAACTGTACGAACAAATCAAATAACACCTTGGGTTTTCGCTGTCTATTAACTCACTATTACACTCTGCCAGCACATAGGAACGCAAAAAACATTAGCGGTGTGTTCTGTTTATATTTTTGTGTTTTGAAGGATTGCATGCTGCACTAGGGTTTTGATATCGTGTTTGCTTGCGTCTGGCAACTGGCTTTTCCTTTTGCCATAGATATAGATCTATGAGCGATTTCGATTAATCAGGTCTGGACCAGCCAGACCAGTCAGTTCTCAAAGGAACGGGACGGTTCCTATGAGAGTGGGCCTGCTGAATTTGTCCCGCTCCGTAGCGGGAATTCCGGGGGGGTGGTGGAGGTGGCACCCACTTCCCCCATCCCTCTCCTGTCGCTCAGGCCAGACAGATATTTATGTCTCTCAAGCGCTATTCAACCCACCACGCTCGTATGAATGTGTAATTGATGGTCTCAGAGGCCATCAGAAATAAGATAGATAGATAGATAGATAGACAGACATACATACATAGTACTTTATTGGCACCTTGTAATCTTAAATATACACGAGTGTGGATCCATTCTCTATTGACATGCGTTGTCTCATCAATAGGAGTGACAGCTATCGAACCGTTCTGGCTTCCGCTCCTGGTACCCAATCGATGTACTTTCTCAAAGCCACTGGAACAACCACAGCCTCGTTATGATGAGGAGACCGGCGTGGTTAAGTGTCACATGACTTGCACTTTTGGCCCCAAATCTTGGCAAATTCCATTGCAGGAACTAGATTACCCGACATGCCTTGAGAAGTTTAAATGGTTTGCAAGGTTCCTGCTTGAAGGGAAAGTAGTACCAGGTCTTGCTCGGTTCGTACCGTTCTTGCTCAGTTCACCTGTGACAATGCTAAAGACGTGGGCGAAGCTACAACCGCGGACGGAAGCGTTACTGAGCGAGCTTGTTGGTGCCAATGCTGACTGTAAAAGTGGACTGGAAGTGGCTTGGAGAAAGGAGGAGAAGTTTCTTTTTGCTGCGTATAAACAGTGGATTCCACAGAGCAAACACAAGGAATTGGCAAGAATGTGGCCGCCACTACAGTAAAGAGCCACCTTCTGCCACCGGAATGAACGCCAAATGATTTTAAGTTAAAATATCAGTAAATCTCTTAGATGAGAAATATTTAACTAGAGCTAGTGGGTCTGACGGCTGGCGACGGAGCTAACGAACGTGACACACGTTGTATTGCATTCAGGGGCCCAGGCTCCCCCATTCGTCGGCAATTTTGCAAACATTTTATAAGAAAAACACTGAAAAATGCTTTTAGAGCACACATACCCTTCCTAGTCTTTTACACGGCCAGTGCTAAAGTGAAAGAAACTAATGGTTTGTAACGTTTCAAACGTATTTAGCAATAAAATAATAATAATCAATAAAATAATAATAATAATCCGCATTCCTTGATTATTGAGAACTTGTAAGAAATTGTTTAAACTTGTTGTTGTTGTTGTTGTTGTTATAATTATTATTGTTACTATCATTATTATTTAATGCATTAACCGATCAATGGTTGAGTGTCACAGAGTACTGATAACGTAAATCGTAGTTATACGGAATGTTATTTTCCTGGTACGGTATTGCGTTGTTGTTACGAGCCATCTCAGTGTTTAACTTGTAACTAGGAAGATATAGGTGCTGTCAACGCTCCATTTTATGTGAAGTGAAGCTGTAAATAATATATAGCATGAGTTATGATATGTTAAACTGTAAACGTAATATTGAAACTATATCTTAGTGGCCCCAAGTTCGTCAACTCACGAAATACGTTTTTTTCTCACGATTAGGAAGTCACGTAGCAGAGCCAAGAGAAATATGGGCAGTTTTTGACAGTTTTCGCTCATCGCTCGCGAATTGGCATTTTGTTTTTTAACCCTGTTCCTTTGTCAACAACCAACTCGAGAGTCCTTGATACCTTATATGGTTATTAGAGGAAGTTAAACCTCCATGGAATTAACTTGAATTGCAAAAATTGGCGTTGATATTTTGATTGTTACTTTTTCCCATACAATTTATTTAACTTCTCCCGTCTTCTCCTAAATAAATATTGTACAGGTATTGTGAGTTTTGAATGTTTTGAAAGTCTAAAATCTTCAGATTTTCAAATCTTCGAACACTTCAGTCCACAAAGATAAAACGAATGATGCGACATATAGTTGTCTGCAATTCAGTTTTAATTTCTAGGTTTTCGTCAATTGGTTCAAGCTTTGGAACATTTTTGTTTTTATCTAAATTGTCTTTAGCTGGGACCCTGGCCTCGCAGTTTTCGAAATAATAAATTGAGTATTACTGTAAAGTACAAGATATTGATACACCAGATCGGTCATTGATCGCTGATACAAATATGTTTTCTAGTATACAAGAATCTAAAATATGCACAGAAACTATTATTAAAACCAAATATTATAACTGAAACGTAGACTACTTCACAGGAAGGTAAGGCTCTTGACGTTTCATTAAAGCAAAACGTGTTGAGCCGATAAAACACTTAAATGTCCTCGAGGCTTTCAATATCTGGAAAGCTATTATCTCATGAATAAATATTAGTTAATCCCATTCGTGTGTGGGAACTCACAACACGTAAGATATTTCAGAAACTGTATCAGCATAAAATTGTTCTCGAACTTTTGGTGTGAGATACAAATAGGTATATAGACCTTGCACAAGTAATCGTGTGACACACTTCTTAATTACTGAAGTAAAATTCACGATAATTCGTTGACCATTGGGCATGCATTAGTGATAAATTGAACCGTCTCACACATGTTCACAGTAACATAGTCAGCATCAGGCTGGCAGATGAGGCAATATCTCGTCTACAATTTACTGCCAACTAAAAGAGAAATGAGTTGTTCGTATATACCTCTGTCTACGTCGGCTCTCTTTGCCCAAATAGCAATAAATAAGCCACTGCCAGGCACTCAAAATGCACGGAATACTCCTTTACCGAAAGCCTGAATTTCCAGTTGTCTCGGGGAGGGGGGGGGGGTTACGCATTTACGCCGTACGCCCCTACAATTTCATTCGAAGAACTGAATTTGAGTTTTCGATGGACAGCGAGCCCAAAACACCATGTTTTTAAAAGCATTTAAAGACATTTTGCACAAACGTGACTTCGGTGACCCCCATTATTTAGTGTTGGTTAAAATTATTTGAATAATGAGTACAACCGATCTTACTAAATTTTTAAAATACTTCAACGAATAGTTTTGTTGCCACCTTAAAATCTGGGACAAAAAAAAACGAAAACTTATCCAGAGAAGTTACAATTTCATCAAATGTTTCCCTTGCCTGTGCCTATTGATTCAATTTAAGGCAATACAAAATGAGAGTCAATAAACTTACTTTTGTGTAAAATTTAGTGGAATACTAAAAACATGGTGTATTTGAGGCCCTATAAAGTTGCTATGGAAACAAAAAGAGCGGTTGGAGTACAAGGGTTGTGTTAAGCTGAAAAGTTATTGCAACACCAGCTATCAACAACTTGCAGAAATCTGCTGTGACATCTGAGTACGCCTTTAATAAAGTTCGTTGGATTAGAGAAACGAAAATCAGGTCGGAGCCACCTTAATCTTAATCATAATACCGTAAACTTCGGATATAAATATGTTTAATTTTCTTGGGCTTATTTTTTGTTTTCCTTTTTTTGTGGGGAGGAGCTTATTTTCAGCGGGGTTTTCCTTATAACTGGAAGAGTTTTTGTTTTGAAAAGGGTATTATTTTAAATACATTTAATAGAAAACAAATATAAATCAATGTGCTTATTTTCGGGTGCATGAGCTTAGCTTCTGAACTACTTTTGTGTTTTCTTTTTTCGTTTTCTTTTTTGGGGAGGGGACTTATTTTCGGCGGTGGTTCTTATGGTATGTTGTTTTGGTGCTACTGCATTCTATTTTGGGAGGGGAATTATGCAGGAGATTTTACACACTGGCATTAAATGAGAACGCTACTAAACGTTACAGTGTATCTCAGTTTTTGGTACTTCAAACAATGGCCCGATATGATGTGAGTTACAGTTATTATATATGATACCCAAAAAATGCTGAGATGATATTTGCCTGAGAGTACTATTAAAGCTTAAATTATGGAGTCTTGAGCCAAATTCAACCCGCTTGATGTGAGATAATATTCCTGTGGGTTAATAGAGTACCATTTATCCCTGAGCATACCTCGAGGTCACCAGCCCTACAAATGAAATTATCTGCCACCCTTATTCCCACAGTTTTTTAGCTGAGTTGACGCACGTCCGCCGGGTCGGAAAGCCATCTCATGGCCTCAATTTCAATTGCTTTTCTGTTTTTCCTTTGCAGTTCTCGTTAGGCCTAATATTGTTTCAGATGTTGCTTTAAATATACGTGGAGTTGAAAAAACAAAACGTTAAATATCATTTTCAACAGAGTATTGTACGTGTTTGTTCAAGGACTTGGGAGGTCCGACAATAACTTGGATTGGTTTTGGATAACTGATCAGTCTGTTTGGAGGAATCCGGAACGCAAGTCAATCAATGACAATCACATAGTAACTTATCGAAACTTACGTTACTCCCGTGTTACTGTTTATAGCACTTAATGATATGAAATCCGTATAAAACTGACTACTGAGTCTTGAATAATTTCTAGAAGATTTAATTATATACATTTAAAGTAAACAGTGTTCTATATCAAGATTTTAACTGGTTAACCGCAGTAGAAACCAAAACATTGCAGCAAGGCGGATTACAAGGGTAAAATTCCTATTTCAAATATTACCATTGGCATTGGACATTCTGGGCAGGGTCAAACCTCAAACCAGCGATATGATAAATTCGGAAGTACCAAAAGACGGCAATCTTTCTAACGCAATACTAACCCAATGCTGCCGGCAGCTGCAGCAGAAATCATGACCCTCACTTTGTAGCGAAACAGGCCGAAATAGCTATTTTTTCCGGTGCAACTTGACCACGTATGGGAACGAAAACATCACGTGGTCCGAAGCAGCATCAATTTCATCAAAGTGTCTCTTGTGCTTTTCAAACCAAGATATAGTTAATGAACGGAATCTACAAGTTCAGTTTACAACTCTGATGTGAGCAGATTTTACGCCAACTCGCCCTCGCCCCAATTAGACGATATTAAACTGTTTTATTTGCATATCAATCGTCGATCATTGCGCCAAATTGCTGTCGTTCTTACACAAATCGGCCAGACTCACACGACGACCTCTACAAACGGACGCAATTCTTCGACCGGACTCCGTTCCATCCCTGGGTCGTTCCGCACCATGTTGTTGAACACTTTGTTGCTGCTTGTCGGGGTTTCATTTGGAGCTACCCTATTGTCGGAAGGTAGGAGCGAGAATGATGTATTAAAGTGTCAAATGCCTTGAATAGGTGATAATGTGGAAACTGAACGGGTCGTTTGCGTGCCGCGATCTCCGCAGGGAGTATATACTTAACTCAAGATATAAAGTAATAACCGCGAACTTACCGAACTATAATGGTTATAAGCCATGAGTGTATAGTAAGAGCAGAAGAACCAAGCAATAGCGGTCTATAAATTCAAATCCAACTCCTTAGAGACCTACGTAACCGTAAAAGATGTCACTTCTCTCTTTAAACACGTCGTCGACCACGTTGACCTCTGCAATAAATCGCTCTTTTATATGAGCCGTGAACTCTGTGTTTTTTCTGTTTCTTTAATTTTATGTTTGCAGGCATTTCCAAATACATTTGAGCTCAGCTCTGAAAATGGTTATGACCTGTTATGTTTATAGCATATTGGTATTGAGAGGCAGATCAGTGGAGTAAAACAAAGTCATGTGTTATTATGTCAAAACCGAAAACGAGAGTTAGTGTGTTAAAAAAAATCCGCTTGCAAATTTACAACAATATGCAAATGAGCCTTCATACCTTTGAAGCCGAAAACATATAATTGAAAACTTGCCATGCTTTAGACAATTTTTTTTATTATTATCTGTATAAATGCTAAAACCCGGCAGATGATATGATAGCAATGATACCTGAGAAACTAACCATATCAATGGCTGCATATTAGTTTTCGTCTTGTATCGAGATCTGATTCTTATACGTGTACATTTCAATGTTCATTTCGCTTTTGGAAATCTACAAAACATAAACACCGTGAGTAACCAAATGGAACATCTGCTTTCCACCTCAACAACGACTTGACTCAAAGGACCGACTCCAAGTTTAGACTGGACAACCTAGGTTTTGCTTCGACAGCAGGATTCAATAATTTGCAGGTCAAGATAAACATTTTGTTAATAAGTAGAACACGTGACAATGACGTAATCGTATATACATAAAAGATCTGGTTTTACAATTTCACTTGACGAAAGCATGATCTGCAATTACAGCCAGCTGTTTTCGTCGTTTGTGCATACTCTACTTTTAAAAACGATTTCAAATTATACAAATGACCTAGAACAATAAAAGCAATCAATATTGAACTGATACGAAATGTTTTTTTTATTATCATGTTTCTCAGGCCAGGCCAAACCAGACTATAAAGTTTTATTACTTGCGCGGTGAAAACATAGGTAGGTACTGAGCTGAAGTTTATTTTATTCGGCACTCATCAGAAAGTTTTATCTTGAGGGATTACTTGCGTGATGTGGAGAAAACCAATTAGCCACACCCGACAACCCTCGGGGATAATGACCGGCAGATTCAATAAATAGCGAAATATTGGCATGATCTTTGCTGTCTCGTGTCTGGAAATAATTTCAAGTCTAGTGTCAGTTTGCCTTACTTTGCCATTGAAAAGTGAAGTATATGTCCTTCACGACAGAACAACTTTAGCCAGGGCCTCAAGTAGGGCGAACAGACGACGATATCTTGGCAAATGCTGTCAAAACATTTGGAATAAACGTCCAATTGTGTGTGACTCTTCTGGTCAATTCTTCAAATTCCATGCATGCATGACCATCGGACATGCCTCCAAATCAGGTCAAGAAATCAGTTCTTTGTGTGAATTTCCGATTTTGATTTCCGGTACATTCGAATCACCTACTGGTCAATTCTTCAAATTCCATGTATGATTACGCAGTCATGTCTCCAAATCATAGCTCCAAATCAGGTCAAGAAAACAGTTCTTTCAATCTTTGTGTGAATTTCCGATTTTTATCACTTTCCGGTGCATTTGAATCGCCAATTGTTGTACGCTGTTAAAAATGGGAAACTCGCGCAAAGACAACGAGTAATCAGTTTCCTTTGAAAACTCCCAGTATATACTATAGTAACTCTATCGTTTAAGTCCTATAGTAATCAGTCACAGAGCAGCCCCTTTGTTGTCAAATTGCGAGGTTAATTTGTCGTCGCAACAACTAATTTTAGCCAATTTGTCCGAACATTCTCGGCCTTTTTATGAGATATGCAATATACGTTTAACAAACCACATGCCACTGTAATGATATTTTTCCTTTTATCATGTCATGTCGCTATTGCAGAGGAGGCATCAAGCACTATACCGCCTTGCACGCAGGTGAACATTAGTTATGTGGGATGTCCCTATGGCCTGTCCCACCAGTGTCGGCATGACCATCAGTGTTCCAGCGGCATGAGGTGCTGCCCAAACAAGTGTGGCCGACGGCTATGTATCGACACCACCGCCACTGGCAGCACAGTGAAAATGATCGGTAGGTTAATTAACAAGTTTCGTATATACAGGATTGTATATACCTGATAAATTAAGACTAACCGACTCAATTAGCAATTTTTAAAAATCTTTACCTAAGACTTTCATTTTTAGTACTATTAAGGGACCGGTCATAAAGTATGTGTAATGGGGGGAGGAGGGTATTCCAAAATGTAGCCATAAAATTTGGTACCCCCCCCAAAAAAAAGATGTCGAAATTGTTTTAATACCCCCCTTAAAAGTAATGAAATGTTTCGTACC
>JANVCH010054422.1:0-11109 GCA_025505405.1 Epizoanthus rinbou
TCAAAATAGACAAGATCTTGTGTACGAAAAGTCTCCTGTTTCTCATGTGCGTAATGCAACGTCCGCCATTTTGATTCTTTCATGTCACATGTATCAATCTGGTTCCAGGCTTCCTGGTCTATAAAATGTTCCAGGCTCATCACATCAAGAACCACGATCTCGATCGACGATCAAAACATGAACGCAAATACTATTAAAATTCACATGTTTTAGACACTCAAGAGTTACATTTTCAAGGTTTTGTGCCAGTGAGACAGAAATGAGCAATTTCAAGAACATTTGTCTATTTAATTTGAAGAAAAAGCTTGAAAGCAGCTGAGAAATGATAGGGCGCTCATGGACAACGACAGGGCGCTGAGGACAAACTTGAATGTCCACTGATAATGTTGTTTTGTCAAATGTGTTGTGGTGCGGGTAATATGCCGGTGCGGGTAATATGTTGAACTTTGTTTTTTCTTGTGGCAAAAATTTGTGGGTGCGGGTAATACGACGTGTGGGTTATACGCCGGAAATTACGGTAATCAATTTATTGTGTAACTTCAGGTACTGCTTCAGAAGAACCCACCCACAGTGTCAGCGGGAGTTGCAAGACAACAACCTGTAAGTACATGTAGGTAGTTCTCAATTCTACCTGCGCTACTTGCCTATAGATACAGATTGTATCTTAATTGTGGCTCATACCAGTTTCCCATGTACAATGCCATTATATTTGACAAGTGATTTTACTACATCTCATGGAAGTCTACCAACAGTTATTTCTCAAGCAATGGTAGAATAACTCTTCGACATATGTAAAATTATTCTCCCAATCTAGTTATGGTCTCCATGACAACCCATTAGGGTCTCATATGCACCCTATTTTTGACATTCAATCGCTTTTTATGCAAAAACAAGTAGATGAACTTCATCTTTTATTATTTTATAGTAATTACCATAATTATTCAGTAGAACTATTTCAATCAGATATTTAAAAAGAATCTGTCAACAAGATTTGGTGCTACCAAATTTTCAAAAAGTTATGGTGGTGCAAAACTGTCTTGATAGAATTTTTTTAAATTAGAATATTTTGTAGTTTCTACATTTAACACAATTGGTGAAGATTTAAAGAACTTTCCCAGGTGGAATTTAAAAAAAATGGGTTTATTGCTTCTTAAGGTGGTTGTTAAAAACACCGAGTGTATTGCCATAGTAACAGCTAACAACCACACTTCCCCAAAAATGTTCAAGAAAGATACATACTTGTGACATCCAACTTTCTCCGATAATACTATTACCAATATCAACAACTGTCAGAAATGTCAACAATTTTCATGTGTTAAGAAATTAAGTAAATCATGATAACATGTTGGAAGTTCAATGATTAGCCCATGTTAGCAATAGTTAGATATTACACAAGAATGGCTGATACCAGAAAGGAAACAGTTCATGGAGGGGAAAACCTGCATCTTGATTGTGCAGTGATTTCTAGGCTAATTTCTTAATATATAAATTGGTTCTCAGTGCCATGGCATTATTCACTTACTGCTTCCCACAGTCCTGGGTTTATTCCTAAGTTTGCTTATACACTGAGTAAGGCTTTGTTTGCACTACTATAATTATACGTATACCAGATAGCTTTTGTGTTGTTATCAAAACCATAACAGATAGGCAGAGCACAGTTTTTGTACCAAATAGAACATGAGATACAATTATTTCAAAAGTGAAACGTTGCATATCAGATAGGTTTTTGTGCCATAAAAAATGCAGTTTAAACACCAAGTGTCACTGGTCCAAAAGGGAAAAGGCAGAGGATAGCCTGGAAACTAGCATTCCAAGGGAAATTAATGGCCTATCCGCTATGGTTTTCATAGCAGTATGAAAGCTATCCGGTATAGTGTAATCGACTTGTGACGACTTGGCCTCATTCCTGTTTACACTGCAATGCAACGACACGTGTCATCACCATCATCATTCACCTATGTCGTGGCATGGGGCACATAGTGTCCGCACGAAATCCTATCTGGTAAACGAGGCCTTATTGTTCCCATTCTGTGATGGTTGGATTTTCACTGGAGTCTTCAGTTTCTCTACATGTAACACAGTTGTAATCAATATTTGTTTTAAACATAATGTAATGTCAGCAATGTAACCCTTTTCTTCTGGCATCTAATCATGTTAAAACATTTGAATTAAGTTTTATATTGCATAATTATATTACATTTTTGTGTGGTCACTTTTGTTTTATTCTTTTTCTTTATATTATATATTTTGTGTTACATTGTATTTGTGTTACATTTTATTTTGTTAGGATATCACAAAACCACGGGCACCAGGAGCTGCTAGTCCAAGGATAACTGGAGACAGAAGGTCGTCAGGTGGGGTGACCCCCCTGGCAGGGAAGGTCAAGGTGAGCTGGCCGGCAGCAGTTTCCTCACAGTATGCTCAATGGCTGCATTTCATTTTGTCATAACTCATTCCATGCTTTGTTTGCACAAATATTTTTGCACTGTATGCAGATTTAAGATCATTCGCTAAGCTATGCTAAATCCATGCTAAATCCATGCTAAACTACTAGTTTTTTCTCCACAACTTTATTTTAAAAACTGCCTTACTTTCAGTTTGGTACCTAACATACTTGTGAATGTTGCGCCATAAACAGTTTTTACATACATGCCATAATCACTGGACAAAGACTGGAGCCAAAATGTTCAATTTGGTATACAGCTGCAAATCCAAAAAATTCAGAAAGGGGGACCAGGAAATGCGATTCAAGGGGCAGCTCCAGAAAAATTGAAATAACAGTGAAAGTAAGGGCTATGTCCCCCTCACCCCTGCTAATTCTGCCAATGCTAATATTGAAAACATTTCTGTGTTGTGTCAGGTTGAGGGTGTTAAAGGAAGTCCAGCAGCAGGCAGTGAAGGTGTCCTGGCAAACTTCTTCAACAGTTTGCTGAATAAGAAGACAGGTGCTGCGGCTGCCACACCTGGTGCTGGTCCAGGGCGGGGTGGGGCACCTTCTGGTGTCAGAAGCGATGCTGCTGCAGAGTTGGATCGCATGAACCGATCGCGGAAAGTGTTGTCTAATGAGCAGGATAACTCAGGCTCATAGTGAGGCTCTGGTAATCAGTTTGCATTAATTGCATAGACTAAAGACGAAGAGAATGGGAGACGAATACAGAAGAATACTATTAAAGGATGCATTGCGGAAAAAATACTTTTAGTTACAACGCCTTGTACTGTGACAAGTATGGAATGCTACACGTTTGGTGTTGTGAAGTATAAGTTTCTTGCTTGATAATTACCAGATTGCATCTGTTCTAGTGTCTTTTTTCACTTGTGGAGAGTCAGACACCAGTGATTGATTTCAAAATTAACTGAGAAAGAAACTAGGTCATTAATTTGTCATAGTTGTTTTGCGGTACCAAAGTTATCAAGTGCTGTTGCAGAAGAGTAAGAGAAACCAGTAAGTTAAGAGCAGAGACATGTACTCTAAACTGTTTGAATAGTACGTTTGTGTCATAAAATCCCTGAGAAAGGCCTAAGGGTGTAGAAACATACTGTAAAATATAATAAGCTCTGGGTAATACAAACTTGTGGGATGTATGTGGACCTTATTTTGACTACGCATAACCAGTTAGTTGTAGGAGAAACTGACCGGTGGAGTCTGGGATGGAGCTGGTGCATGCAGGGTAGAACTTGCTATTCACAGAGAATACATGTAGTCAGTCAAGAACCCCATAAGGTAC
Source organism: Epizoanthus rinbou (assembly GCA_025505405.1). Lineage (NCBI taxonomy): Eukaryota > Metazoa > Cnidaria > Anthozoa > Zoantharia > Epizoanthidae > Epizoanthus > Epizoanthus rinbou. The sequence goes on from JANVCH010054422.1 coordinate 3,726, forward strand.
AAGGTTCACTGTGCTTGAGGAGGTCGCCAGACTAGAGGGTTTATAACCCAATGGGAGTGGGGTGGGGGATTTGTTTGCAACGAAGGAGAGCTGATAACCAGAATTTTACTCTGCTCTGTCAAGTAATAGGCGACATTGATGGTGATACGGTATGCAGACATTTCATGAAGGCTTTGATTTGGGAATACTGATACACGTGAAGTAAGTTAAGAATCGTTGAACGTTGTCTGGAGGAGAAATGCTGTAGTGCTTTGAAAATATCTAAACTCACATTTTATATTCCCATAGGTGAAAACGGAGCATAGAAGCTCAACCGGAAGACCTTTATGACTAGGGAGGAGTAGGTGGGAAAATTGATCCTTGTGGGGACGTAAGGTTTTCAGTCTTAACTAGAAACAGAACAGAATATGTATAGTCGAGTACACAGAACCCGTGGTTGGATATGTGGGAGGTAAGGGTGCTATATTGGGTTAGGTTTATGTAGCTTGAATAATGTTAACGGCGTTTCCGTCCCCTTTTGCCGGAGACAGTTCAAGTACTGATAACCCAAAGGGGAAAGAACCAAGACATCTTATATACAGTATGGATTGGTGTATTGATATCGTGCAAAATAGGAGAAAGTACGTGTGTATTAGGAACAATGTTGATCTATAAGAATTGTATAAAATAACTCAAACAGGGGACAGGCATCAAGACTTAAATAATCTTCGTGTCGTAAGAGTAAATAATTTGCCTCAGTTGCTTCTTGAAGAGTATAAAGGGTTTCTGTGAATGAAGTAAGTTGAACTTGTTTTTACATGAATTCAGTCAATGTGAATAATTTAGGAAACTAAAACAGGATTAGAGTTCCTGAGCGCAGAGAACGGCCATTACTATTGGTGGTAGATGGATGGCAGTGTGGATATATATATATATATATTATCAGACGACACGCAGTTTGTGACATGACGCGGGCTCCCTGTCAAAATAACTTTTATTATCCTATGCTAGGAATAATATTTTTAATAGAAAAGTGTTATGATTAGAGTTTAAGTTATTAAGTACGGTGTAATTTGTGGCTCTGTCTTGCAGTGGATATTGAAATGACAGTAAATATACATAAGTGATAATTCATTGATAAATGATATAATCAATGCTACATGTCAGGCCTGTAGCTAGCGTCAGGCAGGGAGGGCTAATCCCCCCCCCCTGAAATTTTGGACTGGAACTAAATTATTTTGATGTATTTGTATTATTGATTTGTCATTCAGAATGAAAGAGTACGTACCTCGGAAACTTATATTAAAAGTTCTCTCAAAGCGAGCAAAAGAGTATTTTTACCAACCCTACTTCCGAAATGTTGCTTTTTAACATTTTTTTTTGCCCCCCCCCCACTAAATTTTGAGTCTGGCTACGACCCTGCATGTAGGTTGTTCTTAGTAAGATCAAATTCAGTGTTACAAGATCATAATCGATGATATAACGTTTAACGGGAAATCCTTCTGGGAATTAAATTTTGCGGATTTCTGGATTTTGAGGATAAATTGCAGGTTCTAATTTTTCGATTCGGGAGGATGCATATTACTCTGAGGGAATAATTTTTTGTGATTCTAGTAAAATTTCTAGAAAGCAAAACAACGTCTAACAATTTATGGAAAATGCATGTTGTTTATTGACCTCAGTTCATACGCCGTCGGACTATTCTTTTCAGGTTGCGTTACTCTGAAACTGACATTTATTTTCATTGATATACGGTTATTGATTTCCACGGCATAAATGCACTGAGTTGCAAAACTCGAATGTTAGCTGTATTTGGCGCTAAAGGTTTTATCTTCTACAAAATTTTTGCGAATTCTAATTCTAAATTATACTCTTTTCACAACATAGAAGGTGTATTAGGAAGAGGCTCCTGAGAGGGGAAGATAAACTGACCAGTTCCACTCGGAACTGTTGTACGCAGAAAGTTGGAAAATTTGAGGCAGTCTCTGGAGATAGACAAATCGCAGAAAGTCATTCCTCCGCCAAACAGAGGTGTACTTATTTTCCAACGTAAACATGAGCTGTATAACTCGTGTGACACTTAATTTTACAATTGTCTTTTCGTAATATTTTGTAAGTTTATCTTTCATGTTATAATGTACATGTAGTAGTCAGTTCATATTTAATATGTCCGTGTCTAAAATTGTTACCGGGCCCAGCTGATAGGATTAGTTTTGTAATTATGACCAGCTTTTGTTCTATTTAATACTATGACTGGCTATTACTATGATTATGATTATGATTAATAATCATGATTAAGGGTTATTACTAATGGTAATTTATACGTCAATTCGTGATTGTAACTATATGTCTGCAACTATATGTCGTAGCAGTCGGCGATTAACTCTCTGCTTGTATCGAAGGCAGAGTATTAAGTAATATAAACAGGATAAAAGTTGGTGCAGTTGCGAAGTGTTACAGTGCGACTACAGAAACCGGGGTCACTTTGATTTGGCCGACTGAAACAAACAAACTGTAAAACTATCCAATGAGAATGAGCGGTGGCCATGGTTTGTCTGGAATCAAAACCTCAAACTCCAATTACATTGTCTCAAAGTTGCATTGTGATTGGCTGCTCTTTCGCAAGCCGTGACCCCGGTTTCTGTAGTCACACTGTAATATAACGAAAGGTATGTCACCTTCACGGCACAAAACGTATATAACACATCATTATCTTTCTGTTGATTAATCCATCATTTGGCTAGTTGGCAATGTCTTGTTGATAATTTATAGTTAAGATTAATGATTATGAAATGAATCTGTACATTGTTTCTTTCTTGGACAGGTAGCAGTGTAGTGACTGTAGCTGGTAACTTTGCTTGCTTGGTCAATCTATTTTTACCACCAGAGAATCACAGGGAACCCACTATTGTTTTCGTTTCTCAATAATATTTTTCTACTTGCCTGTTGTGCGACTCGTTTTCCTTTAGCAAGCTGCAAGACACCGCAAAATGAGATCGATTTGCGCCGTCATTTCAGTCAAACGAATTTGTCTGTTAAGCCTAAAACACGGGTAATCTGTAACTGACATAATTTCATCTGGAAATAAAGTGGATTCTAATTAACTGATGTTTCGCCCGCCTTGTTGGCTAAACCAGGTATATGATTCTTATATAACGCTCTTGTATTTCAATGCGAAGAGCTCATTACTGTCCTTCAGATCAAAAGCCAGATTTTTTAAAAATATTTTAAAGGCTTTTCTCCACCTAAACATTACAAATACGAAACTCCAATGGGTCGCAGTTCCGTGTGTCCTAGGTGATACATTTTTCAAACTTTTCTGAAATTTTAGATATGATATAATTGGAAGACAAAAATGAGGGCGAAGGAGAGCGAATTGATGATTTTAAGAGAATGAGTATATATTGTAGTAAATTATATATCCTTTCAAGTTCCACCCAAATCTGGGTGCGAATTAACGGCGATGTCGTTTCAATTTATGTTTGTTTTGACGTTAATAGTAGTCAATTCATCAATTGATTTATAACAATCAATATTAAACAGTGTTCAAAATTTAGAAGTACATGTTGCATAATTTTTGTTGAAATCCTTTGCAATTGCATCCAAATATATATTGGTGCGAATTAACGGCGTTATCAGTTCAATTTAGGTTTGTTTAGTTTCTCCTTATTTTTAATACTGCCAAATTTATAACAAACAAAAAAAATTAACACTTTTTAAATCTATTTAACTTCAACCAATTTGAGAGCAAAATGACAGTGATATCAGTTTAATTTACCATATCTGTGTTTTTATCCTTAATTACCATCAATTGGTTTTAAAATTTCATTTAAAATTTAGAAGTTAGTGGTTATACATCAGATTTCGAAATTATGTTTTGAGAGTTCCACCCCATATTTGGCTGCCGAGAAAGACGTGTATTTATGATGACCGAGCAGAGGCAACGATAGCCACGAAGATGATCTGAACTACAGGTCTATATAAACTATTCATTTTAATTTGGAATAGTGACGATGAAACTATACTTTAGTAATGAAAGACAAAATCACTCTAAAATCCATCACCGTGAATATTTTGACGCCTATTGCGTTAGCTGTGGCCATATGGTGTTATGGAGATGAACGCATCAACCACCTGAACATATCTCCGAGGGATTATTGGAGCATTACCTTGGCCATTTTTGTGATTCTTTGGCTCTGTTACATCCAGGATTGTCTCACATCGCAGACACACCGTACTTTACTGAGCCTTTATGGCGAAGAAACCACTGTTTTTGAACATATCGAGAAAATGAGAGCTCAAGCTCCGGTAGTGTTAGTTAAAGTTGAGTGTTTCCATGTTGAGGAAGAGCGAAAGTTGTCGGCGGCTTCAAAAAGTGAGGTTCGACATGTTAATGACACAAGTTTTATCTCCGAGGAGAACGAGAGTCTGAAGGAGAATAAAATTGTTACCTTTACTGCGGCAGAAGTTTTCAAGTAAGTGAAAAGAAATTGTTGTTAATGGTGGAAATAAATTAAGGGAAAACTTGACCAGTTCAATACAATGTTGATGCATGTAATGGAAACAAATCAATTTTAGAAACTTCAAATTTAATATTGTCGAAGGCTAGTTAAAAATTTCTAATTTTTAAAATATTTTTATAGGAAGAATTTGTTGTAACTGCAATAGTTTATGTTCAGTACCTGTCAGTTATCAGATGTTCGACTTGGGTAAATATTCTAAAAATAACACTGACAACTCATGTTTCTTTTATACAAGTTTATATCTCGTCAAAACAATACCCCAAAATGTGTTCTGCCAGTCTACACGGGGTCTCCACCCTTTTAGCACACCTAATACACCATTCAGTACGACATCGCTAGGTTCTTCAGTTTCATGTTTGGTTACTGTTTGGGATCATGTGATGTGGGCACTTTTAAGTGTTTTTTAACCCTATTCAGACTGGGGGGAGGCTGAAAGTGCCCGCGCCAATTTCAAACCATTATAACTAAAGAACCATTCAAGATATAATGCTGAAACTTCATGACTTTTCCTAAATTTATCAGGGAACATTTTGATCTCACCAAGTTGTTCATATTATGTAATCTGTTTCCATGGCAACCATGTTTTGAGTGACAGGTCTGGCAAAATTTGAGAACATTTTTCTTTGAATATAATTTTTGGGGGATTTTTTGCTTTAATATTATAGTTTCTGTTACTCAAAGTTCATTTTTAAACTTTTTGATTATATCTGAATCAATTAGGACAATTTTCTGGCGTCATTAAAAAATCCAAGATGGCGGCCATAAAATCCAAGATGGCGGATTTATGACGTCATATAACGTCATAATTAAAATTATCAATTACTATTTGATTGGAAATAGGCTAATTAATTAGTATACCGCCAACTCTTATTTCCATATCTCTAATAGTTTGGGAGTTACGGCCTCGGTCACTTTCAGCCCCCTCTCAGTCAGAGGAACTCCAAAAAAGCCCAGTCTGAATATAATAGGGTTGATTTAGCAACATAGGCTCGATATGTCCCAAAAACTTGGTTATTTGAATGCTGATTTGGCTTATAACTTATAGCTCCCCTTTTCGCCCCCTCATCTCTGAGAATAACAGACAGATATATACTGTTATACTATTAATAATAATAATAATAATACTAATAATATTAATAATAAGCATCGTCAATAAAGCTGTATAGTTTACTACGATTTACATTCATCACTACACGCACGGTTTCCCTCCAAGCTCAATTTTGTTGCTAGTAAAATGACGCTGTATTTGATTATTCCAAGTTTCTGTTGGAAAAAGTGAATTTACGAGAGAGTTCTCTATGTTATCGAATGGTCAAATGATGTGGATTTACGAGGCGCTTACATAAAGTGGCTACACAGGGACACTTACTGCTCAACTCGCCAGGGACTGCTGGGTAATGCTTTCTCTTTCCCGACAAGGGAGGGATAGATCACAAGTACAAATATAGGGAAGATCTGCCTGAGAACCCCTGCCCACCCTCCATCACACCCGGAATGGCAAAATCAGGGCTGGTAAAAAAATTAAGAAAAAGCTGTTAGATCCGGCATGGGGCAATAGAACAAATAATGAAAGCAAATTTTGAAATCGAGGCAAAGTAAATCCTCAACAGTTGGCTTCTTAACAGTCGGTTTTGGAACTTGATGAAATTGGTAGCATTTTTGATCGCAACGAAAGGAACGAACCTAAATTAACTCGTTTTAACTTTGCAGGCTAAAACAGAATTTGAAGAAATGATACTGAATACATTATTGTGATGTTGCATCCTAGAAGGTAATGTAGTGAAGGCCACAACATTTGGTGTGAAACAATTCATTTTCCTAACATGAATCCATATTAGACTAAAGAAAGTATACCTTGACTTGGGTTTTGGAGCGTAAACTTCTCTGTTGCTTCAAGACCTCGCCATTGCCATTTTCGTGGATACCGGTCTCAATGTCGTTCCTACGATGACGACACCTGTTGGAAGGCAAGTTATAATCACACTTAATCACATAATATGAACAGACTACATCAATTGACCGTACAAAAAAAGATGGCGGCTATACATTTAACCACAATACCGTGCGAACCTAGCACAACGAATAGGCACATAGAAAGCCACATATTTCTTCGAAATTCTTCCCTGTACTAAAAACATTGTGAAAGCTAGCTTTGAAGTTTTTAGAACTTTTCAGGGGATGAGTGTTTATAGGGGTTTCGTGAGCTAAGAATTATGGGTAAATGTACCAGTCGCCATCTTTTTTATTATGGCCAATTGACATGAAGACCAGTACACATGTATATGAGGATTAGCCTGAAAAGTTGCTCCTTAATCCTTAAAGGCATGAAGGGGGGGGGGGGAGTATTTGGACCCGCAAAGGATTTTGCGACCTCAAAGGTTTCCGTTCGATCAATCACCAGATAATGGGCGAGTGTTTTGACACTAATTAGATGACGTATATACTGATGACGTCATCGGAAACATTATGCATATTAGGTTTTGCGATCAAAACTTCAACAAATCACTAAACATGGATCTAAATCCAAACTTTTAGTTTTCTTTTGGATGTTTCATATTTCTAGGGTGTAAAATATTGTTTTATAACTAGTCCCATAAATATTTTTCAAAATTAACAAAATCTCCAGTAAATAAATAAATGGTTTGATAATTGATGTCTTTGGTTGCGGAGTAGCGATGTTACAAATTTTAGAGCAGTGCAAGGTACGGAGTTAGGCTAAACGTCCAATTTGGGAATTGTCAAGGAGAGAAATAATGTTATACTTCAGTTTTCTCAAATGTTATTACACTCATAGTCTGCTGTTACCTATCTATCTATCTATCTATCTATCTATCTATCTATCTATCTATTTATCTATCTATCTATCTATCTATCTATCTATC
>JANVCH010054533.1:0-11105 GCA_025505405.1 Epizoanthus rinbou
GATCATACTGCATGGTCTCAATGCGTATTGAAATGAAGAGTACACAATTTCAGAGACGTCAACTCTCATGCATTGGGGATTTAATATCTCACACTCTCACACATTGCTGAGCAAATCTCATGCATCCGGCAGTATAAATAAAGATCAAATAAAGTAAATACTATAGAAGACTGAAGACACCATGTAGAAGACTGTCCCATCACTAACAGGCACTGCAAAAGTGTAATGGGAGCACTCGACCGAGATGTCATCTCAAAACTAAATGTGACTCCCTGCTTCATTGAGGCTTGAACTGTCGTGAAGACTGGGCCATTGGAAAAGCACTTTGAAGAGACCAACTCTGCTTTGAAGAAAAAATAATTTTCTATTGCTCGAAAGTTGAGATAAATAAACAAAGGCTTAAAGAATATGTTGCGTCTCAAAAAGCAATCATGAAACAAAAAGATGTTGCTCAACACAAAAAAATCAATGAAATTTTGACAAAATCAAAGATCATAGCAGAAATAACAAAGAGTGGGGGCTAGTGGAAGTGATCAACTGAGATTGATGAACAACTGTCAAAGATAGATGGGAACACTAAACAGAGAAAAGCAATTGAGTGGCAGCTTAGATACCACAAGACTGTCCTACAGACAGAGGAGCAACAAAGAATTACAATGAATAACGGCTCTAAAAGATAAATTCCAATTGCAAAGCAACAAGAGAGATGAAAGGGTTTCTGTTGGAGACAGACCTAAGACAAAGGAAAAAACACCAGTCACTGCCAAACGCCAGAAACTTCATCTGCCAATTCCTGTCAATCTGTCAACTCTAGATACCATTTAAATGATCTTCCCAAATTTATTGTTGCCGGAAATCATCTAGTAAGCCCCCCCCCCTATAAAACAACACTCTCTTTCCTTTTTAAATAAATCAAATCAACACAAACCGGCACCATCATTAGTCGGTTTCATCAATTCATAAACAGAGCTTTACTGGAAATATAAACAAAATTACTTCTATGATAGATACTTCAAGCAATGATTTGTACATAAGACAATAATAGTTGGCTTTATAGTAGAAGATTTATAGTGTTTATTTACAATTGAATATGGAACTGACTATTTTAATATTAGCTGTATCATAAGTTGAGGCATTTAAAGCATATTGTCTCTAATAATGAAAGCAAACATGGATAACTACTCGGAATGTGATTGGTAGTTTGATGTGTCTTGCACCGTCTTATGTCCAATGAGAGCTTGTTGGCAAAGGCGCTAAAAGTTGTCGGTGCAACGCAGTTGGTGATTTTTTGATCAAACAATTACAGTACTTTGTACAAGTACTTTGCATTTCTGTGGTTAGTTGGTTTCTTTTCCGGGATTTTCTATAATCAGCCATTTTTGAGTTTTAAAGTAGAACATGGCTTCATTTGCAATCATTGCCTGGCGTGAGCCAGAAAGTTGTGTAGATGTTAAAACGTTAAAACGTTAAGAGAAGTGCTGTGCTTTGGCATTGGAGGAACGTTAAAACAATCCAACAAAATCGAGAACAGTGATGTGGACGTGCTCAATCACAGAGGGACACATTGGAAAAGGGAAATACTTTGTGGGGTAAGTAAACGCTGTCACTCTTATTTTAAATAGTTTTGGAATCGATCATATATACACATAGCCACATTTCATGTTTTAGCTCGTGACAGGCACGGCGGCAGCTGCCAGAAAAGAACTAAATGATCTGTGCAGATTGGACATTGAAGACAGCACCAGCAAACACCTCCACCGAACGTTGCCCCAGGTTAAGCGAGCTGCTGCAGAAAATTGCAGAGACTTCATGCAGAAAGTGAATAAAGAGATGGTAATTTATACATATTATTTTCCTTCGAGAAATATGTATTTTAGACGTTTTATGTTCTCAAGTACGTGTAACATTCTGGATAAATTTTTTATAGATCTGTAGTTTGAAAATCAAGCTGTTTAAAATGTATGAATTATATAACTATAACTTTTGCGGGGATCACTTCTAAAGTTAGAAAAGAGCTCGATACACTTGTGTGTAGAGCATATTAAATAGATAAAATTGATAAAAAAAGAAAAGATCTTGTAAAACTATGAAATGGTAACTCAGAGTTTCACGGTCTAGATCTATGCTGATCTTCAGAATAAAATGTTTTGAGCTAGGCAGGTTTAAAATTGCAAGCGTAAAACTTGTTTTGATGTAGGCATTTGGCTGAACCAATTCCGATCTTTTAATTTGTTCAATAGGTGTTGATTGTCAGAGTTCAGGATGCATAGTTTCTCTGCCAGACATAGCTTGCACCGTCTTGCTCCACTGGTGTATAGGCTTAATGGTGCCTTTGATTATTGACCATGCAATTGAAAAATAGTCAAAACTTTCCATTTTATCTATGCATTATATATATTAATTATTCTTATTATTCGTACTGTCTTATTTTTTTGCAATAATATTTTTTTTGTTCCAATACATAAGAATGCTCTCAAATTTTAAAATGGACTAATAATAATTTATATTCATTGCTAATTATTTTTAAATGTCACAATGATTAGTGGTGAATAACAGTGTCTGTTATCCAACTACAGATGATGGTGACAGCTGGCATGGATCAAGACTTGCCATTGATCTGGTCCTATGTTGAAGAAACGCTGGCACCATTCATCAATGATCTGTTCAAAGAAGCAGGAAGTACAAAGTCAGTAGATGGGATGAGTGCATGTATATCCATGACTGCAAATGAAACCATAGATAATCTCTGGAAACAGTTGGAGGGATTTTTGAAGGAAGCAACACAGCGAGAGGTGTGAATTGGTTGTTTTAGAATTATTGTTCTTCCTCATGCTTAATAGATATAATTATAGTAATTATACTTTGCTATTTGTGTTGCTACATGTAGCTAGGAGCAAGGTAATTAAGTGCTATCACTGCTGACATAGGTTTGAACCTCTTTTGCTCAAAGCTCTTCCATTATAATTACACACTGGAGTACTGTGCAGTATTTATAAAAATATATACATTAGGGCTTTGGTAAATTTGCTTGCATGCAGAATTTATAAGTAACAGACAATGAACCATGATGGTTTATTTTCAAAATATTGCAAGATAGCATTTTTTATAGCAACTTAAGGATTCCATGAACTATACTATAATTACACAAATTCTTAATATTAATATGTTTTTATGATTAATTACACTTTATCAATGCAAATTATACAATATAATATTATGCATGTTATAATATATGGTAGAGGGCATCCAATTGATGTAAGTACTGTGAGTCTCTTTTTGGTAAAGTAAAGAAGATAATTTGAATAACAGTTTTTGTATTTTTGCTCTAGTTTGTAAAATGTAAACAAAATGTGACATAATTTTAGTGAAATAGGTCAATTTAAGGAGGCTTGCCATACCTGCTGTAGTTTTCCTCAGCTATGAGTGGGTACATGTATGTTCGGGAAAGAAATATCTGCCAAAGTCAAAGTTTGATTTTTGTAATATAATATTGCACAACAGCAGACAAATAAGATAAATTAATTAAGTTTTGTATTCATATGTTTTGATTGTGATCAGCATTGCCATGGCAACATACATACTATATATATAATATGTACAAGGTGCTTAAGCTAATTATAATATCTTAACAGTTTTTCAAAAAGTTTTTTAAATTACGAGATATATTTGGAAGTTTGACGATGAGATTAAAAGTTGCATTTGTTTTGGTAAACGACTTAATTTTCATTTTTAATTACTAAAATAAACAGATGAAGGTGACAAATATTTCCACCAGCTATAGCCTAAAATTAATACCAAACTTTGAAAACATTGCAGTAAAATGCAGCATCGATGGGTCACAATGTTCTAGTTTTCTAATCAGTACCTCTTGTTCTTGTTGCAGATAAATTATGACTTCAAAACAGCCACGGTGGAGGGGAATGATGGTGTGGCTATTGCCAACTACATGTTACAGACTAATGAAATAACAGCTTTAAAAAAGAAAAGTAGTACGACTCTACAAAGAAGACTGAGGTTTTTGAGCGACCAGTCCCAAGAAGACTTTTTTAAGGTAAATGGCATGTAGTCTGTACTGTACATGCATCAGCACTAGAACTGTGTGATTTTCCAATTGAGTTTTTTAATACAATCATGTACTTAAATTAAGTGCACATTGTATATAGTGTACTTTACTCTAGCTTTATAGGATGGTTGGGAGAAGTAAAATTTGGATCCATTTAACTATAACTGCTTATTCTTTTTTTGACAACATATTTTTCCCAAAGACATACATTTTTTTAAAAATAACACTACATGCATGTAGGTCACCATCCACATGTTGCACTGTGATACAATTAATAGGTTATATACATCACATGTAAATAATTCTTAATTCATCGAACATTAAGTTCTGGTTTAAGGCAGGTGGCTAGCTAGGTGGTAAACAGATCCTTGAGGACAGTCTTAGGCATGAAAAAGATGAATAAATCAACAAAGAGAAGACAACAAAACTCCAGGGAGGAGTACTATAGCCCACTTGAGAGCCTAGACCTTTGAAAAGGCTAGCTTGCACAATAAACAGAAGTGTACAATACAGAACTCATGTAGACAGAACTCCAGGCAGAACAGAACTAGAGACAGAACTTGCATTAGAAAAACAACTCAAATTTATAACTTATTAAATATTTTAAGACTTCAGATGTAGTTTCTAGAATGTTCTGAAGTTGTGAATCAAAATTATGATAATTAAAGACAGGTCCTAGCTCAGCCATCCCAATTGACCCCAATTGATATTTTTTTTAAATCTATCTTAATTTTTTAATTGTTTTAGGTGACAAAAGGTGTTGATGTAGTAGGAAGATCTAAGTTGAAAACGTGCCTATTCCTTGCACAAAAGATGTTTCGAAGATCATAATTAACATGATCAAAGGAACAACAGGTTAGTAAACTATTAACTGATCATACTGCATGGTCTCAATGCGTATTGAAATGAAGAGTACACAATTTCAGAGACGTCAACTCTCATGCATTGGGCATGTAATATCTCACACTCTCACACATTGCTGAGCAAATCTCATGCATCCTGCAGTATAAATAAAGATCAAATAAAGTAAATACTATAGAAGACTGAAGACACCATGTAGAAGACTGATGTTTGTGTTGAGTATATTTTACTCCAAGTTCCCTTCACCATTTAGCTCACATATATACCTACTGAGTGATTACATATAAATGCATTGTTTGACTATACTGAGAAGGCACATGATGTTTATGCATCAGTGACCCAGATAAATTACAAATGTACGTGTTTACTTTTCGTAAAGATCTGCCAGAAATGAGCAGCAACTGCAAAATAAAGTTCACAAAAACACTCCATAATTGAAAAGATACATAATTTCTTGTGTGCTTCAATTCACATTCTTTGCCTTCCATTTTTTTGAAAATGTTTTTTTGGGGAGGTCATGCCCCCATACCCCCTATATAAAATACAACTAGCAGTTACCAAAGGTAAAACAATTGCAAATGTGACTTTTTACCTTGTCGCTCTTTATATTGGAGCTATATAGTCCTTGAAATATACTGTATTGTTGAAATTAAATTTAAGACTGGCCTGATGAATATTGGATTATGAATATAGTTGCTGTACACGTCTCACTCTGCTCAACAGCAATAAGAGGTGGTCTAACTACTTATAGAGTCAGTTATAACACACAAGTCAAGTACATTTTCCTTGATTAGTTTTAATGTGTCAACTAATTTAACAACAACTTTATTAACACTAAAATAAGTCATAAAAATATGGATATAAGAGTAAACGTTTTGGCTGCTGCTGCATTTGAAAACAGCTAGGACTGAGGTTGGTTTAAAAATTTAAACAATTTTCTTGTGTGAATCGAAGTGTAATGTGCAGCTGCGCTGTCAGCTCTGATCCTTGCAGTTGCTAGAGAAAAAAGTGCTGCATGCTATTCAATTAGCTAAAGAAAACATACAGCTTTGAATAACTGAGAACTATATGATATAATTATTATGTGTGGCCTGTTTTCAGAGGTTTATATAAGGTATACCTATAAAAATCGACTTGATGGTGGCTTCCAGCCCAAGTATATAATTTATACATTCAATGTATTTGTAAAACAGTTAATTGTTAGCAGCTATTAAACAATTAATTATACCATACATTTCTGTTTATTTGTAGACCATTATGAGAGAGGGGGTAGCGGTGCAAAGGTGACAAAAGAAGTTGGTGGAGACCTGATGAAAGATGGACAAGAGGTGATGGAAGATGATGCTGAATTAGAGGTGATGGATGGATGTACAAAGATGATGGAAGATGGTTTTGCAGAGGTGATTAATGTAGTGCAGAATGAAGGTGCAGGTGAAACAAAGGCGATGGATGGCAAGGAATGTATAATGGAAGTAGAGGATAGTCTAAGTGATTCAGAGGTGTCAGATAAACGTGTTGCAGGGTTGGTGAACGAAGGTAGTGTTGTAGTGGGAGAAAATGAAACTTGTTCAGTTGGTTATCCAAACAGTGCAGTGAAATGTGTTGATGGGGATATGATGGTGGGGCATAGTGGCAGTGCAGCCAGCTTGATAGGGCATGAAAGTGGAAATAGTGCAGTAATGGTAGAAGAGGAGGATACTAATGGTGCACTTGTGAGAAGTGGCATGGATGCACGCTAAGCTACAGTACAAATGGGAAGAGAGACTAATAAAAAGAAACAGAAACTAAATGGTGAGGGAACATACTTATATACATGTAAGATATACTACTGGTATTTCATCACAGTTGTGTTGCAGAATTACTGTTAATAATAAATTTTATATAATATACAGTTGTATGTACGTGCATAAAGTATACAGTCATGTAGCTGTTCTGAGCCCCAGCTACATGGAACCTGACACGAAGTTTAAAATTATATGAAAAGTTGGGTGCTATAATGACTAAATTGGTGTTTTCAGGGTTGCATGATTTTTAAAATTTTCAAATTATTCCACTTTTTGGGGACTTGGTTAGATAAGAATGATCGATGCTTTTAATCACAACGTGCAGCTAGATAACGCGCCTCCAAAACACTCCTTGTGAAGCCACTGTCATTTAAACAAATTGAACCAGTGAGGAATTTTGTAATTGTGAGCTCATCATTTACATCAAGAAATATTTTGTGGCAATATTATCTGCAATTTATGTTTCTATTCAGGTAGTACAAGAAACACGCGCAAGAGCAAATTACTGGATGATCTACACCCAGGAAATATTGAAAGTTAGTATTCTACTATAGGTCATATATTTTCAATACTCATTATTTTAGGTTTTCAGACCTAACATTTTTACCTTAAGAGCAGTTTGTTTATACCTTAAAATGTTTGGCAGCTGTAGCCTAAAATTTTAATAAATAAACACATTATTCGACACACATCAGACAATAAACTAGGTGATGGCAGCATTTTGCACAAAATAATAAAGTACTTGTTGTCCTCGTTTGCACCGGATTCAGAGACATAATAATTATTTTATTTAGCACAATATGAATTTCATATCAGTTTCTCAAAACTACAAGAGTTTTATTTGAGACAATTAAGGTAGTTGGTACGGTGTTGTTTCAGAATTTGATTTCATATTAAGGAAATGGAAGTAAAGCAACGTCTTATCAAATGTTCATATTCCAAGTTTCAGGTCAGACATTTGTTTAGTGGGTCAATCTGATTCATTTTACAAGTTGCAATTGGCTTCATTTAATATTGACACAGTTTGACAGCTGTCAATCATTGAGCACTAAACGACTGAAATTCTCAAAAAATAATGGCAAATCAAATAACTTGTAGAGCTGGGAATTTCTCAGTATGACTTAGAAGAGAAGAACAAAATAATGCAATTTTTGTTTAGTAAGAAGAGGATCCAACAAAAGTATCCATGTTTTTCTTGGAATAATTTCTACAGAAGAAATATCAGAGGCAGCCATACTGTTAAATTGTCCAATAATAAATAACTCATGAAAACATAAATTTTGAAAATGGCATTTCATGCTTTTTTGTGAACACCTTGAACAATTTTCCATGCAAAAATAATTTCTCTTCCATCCCTCCTTGCCTTATTTAATGATGGGTCCACCACATATATATGGCAAATGAATTCAAAGTTCTATTAATTAAAATTAATGCAAGTTCTTTTTTATCATTTGGTACTTAAGGTAGCACTTTATTTTGGTGGATTTCTGTATCGTGGCAACAGAGCAACCAAAATGAATGCTGGCAGCTTTCATGCCTTTGATTCTCCTAACCTCCCACCTTTGGTGAAGTGGAAAGTCAGAATTGAAGGTAAGATTTTAACATTAATTTAAATTATAGGTCAATTATTTTCATTTTGAATGTAAGTTATATTTGTCTAAGAAATTATATATACTAAGTTATTATTAGTACAAGTTTACAATATAGTAGATATATACTTTCAACTTGCTTCATAACAAATCAAGGAAAACACTGTTTATATTGATGTTTAATAAAATTACTAAATTTTTTATTTTTTTGTACACACAGTTGAATGGGATGCAGTGTTTAGATGTAATACCACAAGCAAGTTCACAGTACAAACCAACATGAACCCCAACATTGGTTTGTTGAGGCTGTTCCCTGGTATCACTTCTGAGACAGTAAGTATGCCAGTGTATGGGTAAATAGGCCAATTAATATAATGTATATAACTCAAATAATTGTGTCAATGTGTATGACAAGAAATATATGTGAATTTGTCAGTGTGAGAAAGTACGTCAGTGTGTGAGCCAGTACGTCACTGTGTGAGCAAGTACGTCAGTGTGTGAGCCATTACGTCACTGTGTGAGCCAGTACATCACTGTGTGAGCCAGTACGTTACTGTGTGAGCCATTACGTCAGTGAGTGAGCAAGTACGTCAGTGTGTGAGCAAGTACGTCAGTGAGTGAGCAAGTACGGCAGTGAGTGAGCAAATACGTCAGTGAGTGAGCAAGTACGGCAGTGCGTGAGCAAGTACGTCAGTGAGTGAGCAAGTACGTCAGTGAGTGAGCAAGTACGTCAGTGTGTGAGCAAGTATGTCAGTGTGTGAGCAAGTATGTCAGTGTGTGAGCAAGTACGTCAGTGTGTGAGCAAGTACGTCAGTGAGTGAGAAAGTACGTCAGTGTGTGAGCAAGTACGTCAGTGTGTGAGCAAGTACGTCAGTGTGTACATATTTATTGAAGTGACTACTATTTATTCATATCTAGGTCCGCTCCTTCCTTCAACCTCCCATGCTAGGCATTGTCCTACAGACATACGGAGCAGGAAATGCTCCAAGTAATCGTGATGATATCATCACCGAACTCAAGAAGGCGACTGACAGGGGGGTCATTATTGTCAACTGCACACAGTGTTTGCATGGAGCAGTTGTAGACAGCTATGAAACCGGAAAGGTTCGTTTTAAGTTATTTCCTAGAGTTGTATGAGCGAGTCCCACTTAGGAAAAGATTCAAGCGATAAAAGTGGGGAAAATGTACAGCATGTGTAGCCAAGGAGCGAGATATGGAAACTGGTTAATCTGTTAGATTAGTAAAATAACTGTGATACTATGTTGTTTATATATTGAATATTAGTATTGGCCAAACCAGCTAATAGTGTTTTTCGCACACTCTGATTGGTTAATCAAACTAGGGTTATCCAGTGATATTCACCTCTGATCACTCATGCATGACCACATGCGAGCGTGTACCTAATATGTGAACAGGGCTCCCATGGGGCATTAAAAGTAATTAAAAGTCATTATTTGAATCGTTTCAAATTTAAGGCCCTAAAAAGGTCTTAAATTTGGTAAAATTGCTCATTGAGGTCTTAAAAGGCATTAAATTTGAAAAATGAAAACGAGTTGCTCAGTAGCAGTGTCTTTTCTGTGTATTCACTGAGATTTGTGCTTCTCATATTTTCGATCGGACCTGCAATTTTCTTCATACTATAGGTCTTAAATTTTAAGATTTTTGGGATTGAAGAGTCTTAAAAAGGTCTTAAATTTGTTAAGTCCTGAGGTGCAGGAACCCTGAGAATCGTGTTCTTGATTCGGGAGTAACCACTTCATGAGCCATCAATTTTTGAGACATTTCTGGATTTTCAGGTCATGAAATTTTGTCCAAAAGTCATGGAAAAGTTGTGGAATTTTTGAAAAATTAAAGTGTATGAACCCTGGTTTCCTCTGCTTCAGAAAATTTCCAAGGAATGACACTTCCCGATAACCATCTAACTAGTCGAACTGGAAAATTAACTAAGTGGAAAATGCCTTGATTTCTATTTTCAGAATTTCATACAGGGGCAATCGTATATTATGTTCCATGAGGTTTGCACCACCCACCCATCCCCATAATATACTTTGATTAAAAAAGTAGCCATTCTTATATTAAAAGAGAAATTTTGATGTGCAACTGCATGTCATTGTTATTTCTGAAATCAGAAATGACAATGAAAGGGGAGTTGCAGGCTCCTTGCCATCAAAATGGATCAGTTATCCCTCTGTCCATTTTGTACCCCCTTTTAATGGTGATGGTTTTTGTTGGATTGTGGTGTTCATGCATTGTAAATTAACCTGCGATCAGGTCTTCTTTAGGTCGTCAGACAAAAATAGAGACCAAGAGAGAGAGGGAATGAAGGCCTGACTGAAATACTGTCTGACGCCATTCCACCCACTGTTGCCTCGAAAACACGTGGTCTGTCATTTTTAGCCAATCAAAAATTGCAGTAGCCAATGAAAGTGCGTGCCCCAAAAGCCTATTTTTAAGTAACCAATCGGAACAACATCCAGATTTTGGTTCAACGTGGTGCCAGACAGTATTTGGTCAGGCCTTCTTTCACTTTCTCTCTCGGTCTCTATTTTTGT
Source organism: Epizoanthus rinbou (assembly GCA_025505405.1). NCBI lineage: Eukaryota > Metazoa > Cnidaria > Anthozoa > Zoantharia > Epizoanthidae > Epizoanthus > Epizoanthus rinbou. Next base: position 10,850 of record JANVCH010054533.1, read on the forward strand.
CTGACCATTTCTGTCTGACGACCTAAAGAAGGCCTGATCACAGGTTAATTGTAAATGTGCTTGTTAACTACAAGAAGTTAAGAGTCTACTGCTTTATTTGTCAATGTCATTTGTAACTGAACTTGTTAAAATGCATGGTGATACCTTTGGAAAGAGAGCTGTTGTAAGTAGAGCAAGTGACATTTCTCGCATCACAGGTATTCAATGCCATCTTTCATTTATTTCACATGTAGACTGAAGCGCAAAAGGAGAAAGA